>CATIWR010107224.1:0-65343 GCA_949677035.1 Omphalea diandra
ATCAACTTCTTTATTTCTTCTAGAGGGAATGATTCAATTCTGCAAAAACAACACTTATTTGAAACATTAGTGATGATCAATCTACTTTGTCAAGATCAAAAGAGGTTTTAATCATAGGATTGAGTATCCTAGACCAACAGCTATAATAACTACTAGAGTAATTTTGGTTACCAAACAAAAATGCCTAAATACTCGCACTATTATATGTTACATAAACACCCTATAATTTGATTTAAAAGGAAAGAAAGAAATTAACAAACAAAGACTCACCAAGTAGATATGCAAAAAAGTGACACCTGGTAGAAGAAATGGTTAGGGTTTAAATGGAAACACCATACAGAGAAGTTGTCTTTAAAAGTGGCTAATCAATAAATCATGTCATTATTACATACTTCTCTAAATTTGCCTCATCCATTAAGTTTGAACATATAAAGCTAAAACTAAAAACAACTAAAAGAAAAAGGGCTATTATTGAACTAAAGAAGAAATCACTACCACTAAGAAAAATTCATTAGGATCAATGTTTATAAGAATCATATGTTTAATGGCAATATGATGGATTGGGAAAGATGCCATAGGTTTAATATACAATGATAAAAAATAGAATAGACGCAAGAAAACTAACAAGTGGAGAAATAAGAAGCAAATGATGGAAGGTGTTTTACAAATTTCTAATCTTATAAAAAGCAAGAAGCAAATAGTAAGGATAAAGAGAACACCTAAAGAAAAGAAATCATAAACATGTAAAAGGCTTGTCTATCCTAGTATATAATACACACCTTATAGATGCAAATGTTAGTAAAATGGATATAGGTGTTAGATAACATGTGATTTGGGTTAGAGAGGAATGTTGTTGGATGATAAGTGATTTTAGGTTTGGAAAGGGTGTAGTCACTCTATGCCTAATGACATGTTGCTCAAGGATGATAGTACTTGAGAGAGTAGAGTGGTAAGGAGGTAGGATAAAGAGAACTTAAAGGGGCAAGTATAGTAAGTGGGAATGGATGTTTAGTAGATTATAAAGAGGGAATTTATCCAAGATGTGGTGAATAATCCTTGAGATTTATGCCTAAAAACTCTCTTGGTAATGGTAAAGGTGAGGTATTTATAGTGTTACAAATTTTATAATGATACTTAATTTGATGACACTTGTCAACCATCCAAAAGTCTATGTAGAGTGGAAAGTAATGACTATAAAAGTTTTTTTTTTTCTAGCATAAGCTCATATACAAAAGGCTTTGAATCCTACTGATTAGCCTAAGATTTATATAAATATACTAATTTATCATGAATTATTTTTCAATCATCTACACACCTGAAAAAGTTTCTCACTCCTTACACCTGTCATTATGAAGAAAATGTAATGATAACTAAGAGAATGGTTAAGGTGAAACTAAAACAAACATAAGTATCTTTCCTTTTTTTTTTTTTCTCATAGTAAATGGTGAGAATTAACTATATAGATTTTATCCAAAATTAAATGCAACATCTTTTTCCTCTATTTCATTTGTTTCTTTATCTTTAAAAAATAAACAAAAATTCTTAGTTTTAAAATGCTAACTATAAGCACTAGATTTTTAATTGATTGGATGCAAGATCTATGATGAAAACCATGTTAATTTCATCCCAAAAGGATGAACATAACTATGCCTGAAGGGAGGTAAATTTTGGACAAACTTTGAAACAAACCTATCCCATAAACATCAAAACTAAAACCACCATTTTTATTTTCAAATGATATCTATATAGTTCAATACATGGAGATATAACTAATTTATGTAGTTGTACAAACATCTCACAAAAAGCCAAGCAATATGATGTTTGTTGAATAATAACTTACTTTTTCCCTTTGGCTGATTGTAGAGAGTAAAGAGAAGGATTAGGTGCATCTTATGCTACATAACACAAATGCATCATTTCCTCTTTTTATAAATATCCATCTTCAAAGTGATGGGGAATCCATTTCTTTCTAACTCAATACTGTCAAATGAGGATTTAAAACCATAAAAAACACCACCTAACCTAAAAAATCTAAAAGCCATAAAACTCACCATTAAAGGTTCAAAAGAAAATTAAGTAAAGCCCTTCATTTACATTAAAACCTTTTTTTTTTTTTTTGGAAAGAACCCACCACTCAAGGTATCTCTAAGGGCAATAAACTAATCCTCAAGTTATTTCAAATCTTTTCTTCTTCTTTCTTCTCTTCTCCTTTTTTTTTTTTTTTGGTTTCTATTTTCTATATGTAATGAACCCAAAGGTTTGTATAGATATCTTGTTATATATACAGGTATCTGAGTGGTCTATACAGACTATTATTCTCATAATACTTTTCACAATAATGAACTTTAGTCTTTTCCTTTTGATTTTTAGGTCTTTTCTTCATTTGTTAAGCCTTTAAATGGATGGCATGGGATAGATTGCAATATCTAATGACCTTTATTCTCCTTTATTCTCCATTTTGGATTCAAAGTCATATTTTGAACCTATTTTATGTGTTTGTTTTTCATTTCTTCCATGGTTATGCGTGCGTCTTTTTATGTTCATTATATTTAGTAAGTGTGGAAGATGACGGGGAGAGGTTGCAACAAGCTATGACCCTTTGATTTCTATTTATTTACTACTCATTATGATATATGACTTGTTATACCAAATTAACACAGACACACACAACTTTTATAACCTTATTCATATTATTATGTGTTATTATTGCCACTTCGTATGGCTTTGAGTGCCTTTCTCCATCATGGCATCATGTTTACTTGCTCATATCATATATACCTTATTCAGTTGTTCATTAAGCATTTGAGGTTTGTTGCATAAGCTATGAGGCACCCTAGGGTAAAGATCACTTTCCCTCATTTTATATGGATGTTTTAGAATAAAAATCCTCTTTTTGGCTATGCTTGGTGACTAACTTGAAGATTGTTTTGCAAGTAAAAAGGTTTTCATTTTCATTATGAGTTAGATGTTTTATTCATGCTTCTCACATACATTATCTACATTGTGCATTTCTATTGTTATATCAATAATTCCATCATTTGAATATATAACCTCTATTTGTGCCTTATACATAATATTTATTATTTTTCTTAGATCTTGCATCCAGGTATTACATATTTAAACTATTATGGTCGATGGCTTGACTTAGAAAGATTTTCCTAGGTGGATGAATGAGAAAATTGATTAATAAAAGCAAGGTATGAAAGTGAACTAAAGATTACCTAAAAGTTGGATCCTAACATCTAAGTATCTTGGAGGTGTCTGACCTCTTCTTCTAGTTGTACCCAACTCCCAAATATGATATTTGATGAGGTTAAGATGGGTTAGCCCTTCTAGTAAAATCCACCCTTGCATGAAATTTTATTCTGATCAAAGTTGGGTGGCGACTCCATTCAAGTTTCTAAGGTATTACTAAAGTATTACTCCTTGAGGTCCTTTGTTGACCACTTGATTCATGTCATAGGATATATGACTCAAAAAGCCTATCTTTAGACCTTCGATATATGACATTATTTAGGATTATGCTAAATATAAACCTATGTCCTCTTAGCCTTTCTATGGTTAATAAAAAATTTAAAAGTTGCAAGTAAGATTTCACTCATTTGAGAGCGTAGCCTTAAATCGAGGTGCTCACACTAACATTCTGGCCTTTTATTTAAAAAAAGAGGTGGGGGCTTAAAAAGTATGATAATTTCAACCACCAAAATACTTTTATTGCTAAAGACTTACTTCTATAATTCTTAAGGGCTATAGTTTTGCTTCCAATACCTTTTACTCCTACATAAACTTGAAACAATTTCTCCAAGTGTTGCAGTTCCTAATCAAGTTTCAACTACCTTACATTATGGTGACAACAGTTCTTAAGGTTTTGGAAGAGGGTTATTAGCTGCAACTATCAACCATACTATTATGAATAAGATATTAAAAGGAAATATCATTGATGGAAGCAAAAATAAATAATAAAAGGTATGCATTTGAAATACATTTATTACTTTTCATAGCCCATTCTTTACATACTCTATAACTTTTCATCTTTTCTCCCTCTCTTTTCTTTTACTTTCTTCACTCGCTCCCTCACACTTGTAATTTGCACAAACTCATGATTTTTGTTCCCTTACTACACGTGTACTCACTTTCACACTTTTCTTCTCCTCCCTCTTCTTTATTTATATTTATACTCTCTCTCTCTTTCTCTCTCTTAGACTGGCTCTTTTACTAGGTCACTTAAGTTATTGTTTAGGGCTACATATTAAGAAAAGCCTAAAGATTTTTTATAAAATAAGTTGTTGACTCAGGTGCATTACATGAATTTTGATTTAAATATTTATATAATTTTATTTAAAATTTTAAATTAATCTTATATTTTATCATTAATTTTCAAATACGAGTTCATTAGAAAATTTTTATTAATTGATCTTAATAAGTAAAAAATTATTATAAAATTTAATAATTTCATAGATTTAATCTTACTATAAACAACATATTATTAAATAAGTTAAAAGTTTACTTGTAAAATAATTTTTTATTAAAGATTTTAAGAGAAGATAATATAAAATTCAAAAGCGATAAAATTTAATCATCATAGAACACAATAATAACAAAAAATAAAAAGTTTCTAAAAATAAAAGAACTAATATATGAAATAAATAAAAAAGCCTGACAAAGATTTTTTAGTTAAACAATGTCATATTTCTTCAACTTAATGGTTATGGAATTTTTTTGGAATAATGTTCTACTTTTTTCTTATATATGCATTTTCTTCTCTTGAAACTACGTAAAAAAAATTTTAAAAAATAACAATTTGTGGTTTTGAAAAGATATTTTGGGTAGAAAAGACTTTTTTTATGAAAGAGAAAGAAGAAAAACAAAGAAAGTTTAAAGACATTTTAGTATAGTTATAATTTATAGTGTTTCTCACAAAATCATTTAAAAAAAAAACAGGACACTCTAAAAAGTAGAAAATGTAATCCTAGTTTCATAAATTTTGTCATTCTATTTTATAACTAATGCTTTGTTATGTCTTGTCCAACAACCATTTCTCAAATGATGTTTTCCAAGCCTTACAAAGCAAGGGGCAAACTGTCAGCACTAGATTTCGGGTCTTAGGATACAAGCCCAATGATGAAAATCACTAAATCAATTCCCTAAAATGCAAAGGGAATTGTCAAAGAAAAAGATTAAAAGCCCTAAAATACCATAGAAAAGCCTAAAACCAAACCCAACAGTAAGGCTAAGCCCAAAACCAAACCCAACATTAAGCCTAAGCCCAAGACAAAACCTAGGGCAACCTGTCAGCCTTAATAGGTTGTACAACCCATCAAACAAGGTCGTATAACTACATACAAGGCTATATCGCCCATCCTAAAATCCTTAATCTAGGAAACTTGTGGAAATGGTCCCCTCATAAATCCTAAGGCTGCACAGCCCAAGCAAAAGGATGTATAAACCATTCTTGGTGTACAACGCACATGTAAACCCTAATTTTAGGAGATTCATTTTCCTCTATGTGATTAGACATGTTCATGGTGCAAATAGGACTATTTTTTACCTTACACACTCACCCCAACACCTATAATACGCCCTCGTTTGAAAAGGGAAGGGGATGCGTGGAAACCCTAACATTGCTCTGCCAAAATTGTTTCTCAACTCACACTTAATATAGAAAATCTTAAAAACCCTAACTCACCCAACTCATTCCTAGGTAAAACTAGGTCTTTCTCTTCACTTTTTGAGCATTCCTTAAGAATTTTAGAGGATATGAAACACCTTATGAGCCTTGAGGGAATTGAAATATACAAAGGCACCCAAGAACCCTACTATCCATTTTCTTTTTTCCTTCATCATCTTTTTATTTTAAAATATCTAGGATTTGGGGGTTGTACTGTACAACCTTTATATAGGTTGTAGAACCTACCATTCTAGGTTATACAGCCCGAATAATGGGTTATACAACCCTAATTTCCTGGGCACAATTTTGTGAAACCTCTTTTCTCCTCATCCAAATTTTTGTTATCCAAGGTATTCTTTTATGTTTCTTTATCACCCCAGTGGTAGGATAGGGCTAAGCTAGATAGGTAAAGTCCCCTCTTCAAAAATAAAGTCTTGATAGGTTTTGCAATGGTTTTCATGGTTTTTGCTATCTTAATATTCATGTTTTCTAATGTGGATCCAGTGATGATTTCAGTTTTTTTGTTAATCACTTTAAGACAATGACCAAGTGAGGAACTTGGGATTCTAATGACCTTGAAATTCCTTTTTTATGGTTTTGTTTATGTTAAGAAACATGTGAATAGTATTTTGGTTATGTGATTCCCTTTTTGATTTGCATTCGAACCCTTCTTTATGGTTAGTAGTGTTATGGATGTCATACTCTTTTGAAGCTACATAGGGTGATGATTCATCAATCATAGGATCCCTCTTGTAGTGAGTTTTTTCCTTAGGCCATTCAACATCCTCCAAATTCATTGCATTGTATGTTCTTTTCTTTTCATGTTCATGATTTATGCATTTCTATTTTGTTTGTTTGTTGGATACTTATGTGGAAATGTGATATTATGAGACCTTTTTATCATGATGCATGACCCCTACCCCTTTAAATTGATGAATTGATTTGCCTAAGTGGACCACACTTAGATGGATGTTTAGGGGCATTGATTGGACTAATGATTAAGATATTAAAGGTGAACCAAAGATGCTCGAAGGCCGGAACCTAATATCAGGGCGATTTGAGAGTGCCTAACCTTTTTCCTAAGTCATACCTAATTTCTAAACCCAATCTCTAATAGGGTGAAGACAAAATGGGTTTTCTAATTAACTTAGCTTAGGTTTAAATTTTTCCTTCCCTAGATTATTGTCTTGACCAAAGTCGGGTGGTGACTCCACATTTCACCTAAGGATGGTACTAATGCATTATCCCACCTTGGTCCCCCATCGACCGCAACTTTGGAAAAAAAGGCTTTTATCTTACATGAGACCTCGAGGGTCCCCTTGTTGATCTAAATCGCTTGCCATGATTAGGAGTTGTTACCAATTTATGACCTCATCCTCTCGATCCCCTGATGATTGATAAAAAGTAGGAGTCATGAGCAAGATTTCACTAGTTTGAGCAAAAGCCAAGACACTCACAAAGTGGTATTATAGTAGGGCTCTTTTGATCAAAGCTTCATTACAAAGAACAAAGATAAATGACAAATTCAAGATTTAGTGTTAAGAAATCAATCTTCAAATCTCTTTTTTTGATTGTCAACACTATCCCTTTAGAGGAAAAGAATGAAAATTTAATTCGATAGTGAATGGATAGAATTATGGGATGTCATTGAAGAAGAGATCAAAGCAATAAATAAACCATAAATGGTGTTAAGATTCCTAAAGAAAAAGGAGAAATAGAGTTTTATATTATGATAGGAAGATGCTATAAATTTTGAGAAACTCAATCAACAATGCTAACTTCATCAAGTTTCCAAATGTTGTCTAGTAAAAAAAAAAAAAGGGACACCTTATAACAAATCTATTCCAAAAAAATAGCTCAAAAGGAGGAAACTTTAGACACTATCTTAAATCAATTACAAAGACTTTTCATAATAAAAGAACATATAAAATGCTTAATCTCTTTATAATATTATCCCTGTTAATGGCAGTTGTGGAAGAAGTGTTGAGTGAGAGCAATGATAGGGGAAGTTGATTTCACAACCAGTACTAGAAGCCAACTACTATGACATACCCTAAATGCTTAATTCAATGAATCCTCTCTTGAATGTTCATCATCTCAATCAAGCTATTGTTATACCTAAATATGCCTTATGAGTGATATACAATGAAAGTAATAAATTAAAATATATGATTCACTTAACAAGATACTGCAATATTCTCAAGTCAAAAGACTGTTACACACCACTCACAAGAATATACCATAGACATACAAACATTGTTCCAGTCATTCAGTAAATTTTTTCTCTAACAAACACTTACGTGTATATCCTAAGTATCTCACATACTTTTCCTTATAAGATTAGTAGCTTCCTTAGCCCTCAAGGAAAGAACATACATGACCAATCTCAATAGATCTATCAATGTCCAATCTTAATAGTACATCAACTAGAAAGTTTCAGGAGTATTACTTTCTTTTTTGGTGAAATAAAGAGAGGCACAACTAATAAATAACAATAAGGATCACATCCCTAATATAACCAACACCAACTAAAACAAGTTGTAAAAGCAAAACTATACTAGGAAGGGGATTCAAAAACATGCAAACCAATTGGCAAATTTACGACATTCTCACCAAGTCCATCAGTTGCAAAGTTATCTTCCCTATAGATATGATGTAATGAGACCTCATGGAATTGCTTAAATAATTCTTAAATTGCAAAAATAATTGATGCATGCAGGATGGGCCTCGCTACCTCCTTAGAAGTCATCTAAACAATTGTTGCACTATCCACTTCAACCAAAAGGTGTATAATATGCATTTGCTTGGTAAGACGAAGACCTTGATACAAACCCCACAACTACGCCTCTGTGATTGAGCACCACCTAATATTCCAACAATCCAATTTCCTGTTTCATTATGAATGATCTTTTGCATAACCTTATTTAAAGCTTCTCTTGAATGATCCATTTATGTTAAGTTTAAAGTATATTGTTGGTGGCAAAGTCCACGAGATGCTTTACTCAACTAGAGGACTACCCTGATAGTGTTGCAAACAATATGACTGAGTTGATCGAGCTATGTCTTGCACTAAAACATCAACTTCCTCAAATATATGACACCTCCATAAATAGTTACCTTTCATTATCTCAAAATGCCTCGCAAACCAAAGTCTCCAACAAACAACTACAAACTAAGTTTGTCAATCATATTGATGAGAAATATGAAGTTTATTGGATAAATTCTCATAAATTAAAGTCCAAATCCCTATTGTAAAGAACCTAGTTTCAATAGAAGATGGTACCACTGACTTCCAAACTCATCTAACAAAAGGACAGTCTTATAACATGTGAAGTAAGGATTCCATGAGAGCTTCACATCTATTGTAAGAGGGATCATCTGCAATATGCCTATGACATCTCTCCCCATTAGTAAGTAACCTTCCTTAAAATGCAAGCCATAAAAAGGTACAGATACATTGAGGTTATACTAGCTCCAAATAGTTTTCTAACAAGAATCTATCTCATGCCATCCTTCTTCAAATAGCAAATTATATGTTGACTTAGTATAAAAAAGGCCTGAAGTTGTCTTGGATGAAAAAACTTTATCATTTTCTTCATTAGTTCTAGGCAAAATATAAGCTATAATCCTAAGGATGAGATGACTCGACAAGATAATAACAAATTTTGACCATTCCTAATCTTCATTATCATTCACATAACACCTAACTACACTATTCAACTTTTATAAAGGAAACAGAACAATAACATACTAAGCTAAAACAATTCCTTTTTCCATTCAACACTCTAACAAAAAGTGAACTGTTGACCTATCCCTAACAGACCATTGCAATCCTTGAAGCACACTACTCTACTTTCCCAATTCCTCTCCAAATCGATGATTTAGGTTTATTCAAAAAATTGATAGACAAGGGTTAGCATCAAAACCATACTTCCCTTGTAAGGCCTGTAGCAACAGTTGAGAAGGTCTACTAATCATTTACTATCTAATTTTCATGAAAAATGTCTAGTTCATACCATGTAAGTTCTTGAAACCTAACCCACCCCTATCCTTAGGCAGACACATAGACCTCCAATCAACCAAACTTATCTTTGTTTGAGAATTCAGTGAGCCCCCAAACAAAGGATCTATAAGTTTGTTCCAATCTATTACAAATCTTCATTGGTAACATTTCAGTTTTCATGGCATAAAACAGGACTGTTGCAAGAGTGGACTGAGCAAAAGTGCAATGGCTAGATAGTGAAAGATTCCAAGCCTCCAAGTTAGTAAGCCTTTTTTATACCTTATCAATGATTGGACCATATGTGGAAGCGGTCACCCTATGATGCAATAACGGCATGCCTAAGTGAACTCTTAAATCCTTCGTTAGCTTATAGCCCAAACTCCAAGCCAATTCCTTTACTTTAACCTGATTCACATTTGAAGAGAAAAATACTTGGGTTTTACACTTATTCACCGGTTGGCCTGAGGAAGCACAAAAATCTTCAATGACCCCATTTATCACCTTAACTTATCTCAGACACTTCACTAAAGATAAAGAGGTCATTGACAAAAAATAGATGTGTTAATGGTAGACCATGCCTACCTAGTTGAACCTATTTCCAACTACCATTTAATCTAGCTTTAGAAATTCCATGAGCTAAATGCTCCATACATAACACAAATATAAGGTGATAAGGAATCTCCTTGACGAATGCCCTTATATGGTGTGAAAGTATCAAAAAGTGACCCATTCCACAAAATCTGCATGGAAGTTGTTGGAACACAGGCCATGATTATATTCATAAGCAAGTCGACAATCCCACATACCAGAGTAATCTGTCATATGCTTTTTCAAGATCAACCTTGATCGCCAAAAAACCTTTCTTCCCTTTTTACCTCCTCATAGAATGAATAATATCTTGTGCTAATGATGATATTATTGGTGACATGTCTACCACTAACAAAACTAGTCTGGTGAGGTCTCACCACTGCAGGCATTATACTTTTTAATCTATTAGATATAACTTTCGTAGCAACCTTCAAGATCACGTTACATAGATTAATGGATCGAAACTATGAAATAAACTCAGGTTTCTCCACCTTAGGGATGAAAGTTATCAAAGTTTTATTAATAGTTATAGGTATAGAACCAGATTCAAATGCTTGTCTAACAAAGTTGTATACCGAAGGACCAACTACTTCCCATTTCTTTTGGTAGAAAATAATATGTAATCCACCGACCTTAAGGGCTTTAAGCAGTTTCATCTCAAAAAGAGCCTGATTTATTTCATCATTACTAATTGAATCTTGCAAAGAAGGGAGAGAACTTGCTAGAAATTATGGAAAATAATCCAGTAACGGATAAGGAGCAACCTCCTTCGTATCCTTCAAATACAAGACTTATAGAAGTTAACTGCCAATTGTTTAAGTACACTAATATCAGTTGTCCAGTGCATAATGTTCATTCAAAACATCTCAATTTTGTTAATCTTCCTCCGTTGCATCATCTTTTTATGATAATAAGAGGTGTTTCTATCTCCAAGGTTAATCCAACACATCATAGACTTTTGAAGCCACATCTCCTCCTAAAAAACCACCTCATCCAACTCCTTCTTAAGCTTTACTTCAAGGTTAGCTAGGTTCCTTAACTTATGAGTCTTAAGAGCCCATTGAATACCTCCCAATCTACGTAACAACTCTTTTTTCTTTGAAAAATGTTACTAAAAACCATCTTATTCCACTCTTGTAACTTTGGAGTAAACACCTCTACTGCCCATAAATAACCATCAGTAGCATCCCAATTTTCAGTAATAAACCTATGGAAATCCACATGTGTGAACCACGAAGCTAGGAAACTAAATGTTATAATTCCAGGTACCACCAACTCTGCCATGTTAAATTTGATAAGAATGGGATAGTGGTCTAAATTAATACGAGGAAGGTTAAAAACAGTAGCGTTTGGGAATTTGATAAACCACTCCTGGTTACAAATTGTACAATCTAGTCTCTCCACAAGGTTTCCTCTTACCCACGTGAACTTCGCACCTTTAGGTTCTATATCAATCAACCCCCATCGTTCAATCCAACTCAAGAATGTTGCGTTTACTCCACTCCTCCAACGCGAGCCTCCTTTATATTTCGATGCATATAGTAATGCATTAAAGTCTCCAGCAATCACCTAAAAAGATTCCATTGAGGGTGCCACCCGAGATAGCTCTCTTCATAGATGTTCACGTACACTGGGGACTGGACTAGCATAGACTGTCATTAAAAAGGTAAGTTCATCATGTCTCAAGCCAATTTTCATATGAATAAATTGTTTATGAATGTCAAGGACTTTTACTACCATTCCTTGTTTCCATAAGACCCAAATCCCACTAGCGAATCCATGTGCTTCAACTCTGAAAGAGTAATCAAATCTTGACTTCTTGACAAAATTATGAGCTTTAATTCCACTCACTCTCAGTTCAAACAGGGTTGCCACATTAGCTTTATTATTACTGAGTACCAAAGTGCGAAACCCCCTAAGAAAACGCTTCGAGGGTACACCTTGATAATTCCACGTCATAACAATTAAATCCATAAATAAAAAGTAAAAAAAGAGTTCGAGACTCAAAGACTAGGCTATAGAGAATCACTAACACCTCTACATGATCCATAGGCTCAAAGTCATCCCCAGGATCAGACACGTTATCAACATCTTCAACATCATCACATGTGTCATCTACTACTAAAATATTAGACACATCATAAACAAGTCCAAGGTCCGGGTTAAATTGCCCACCATGATCGTTAGATAAGGGAGGATTATTGTTTGCATGTTGTATAATTTGATCAAGATCAATCGCTACATGATTAGCATGATTCAACGTGGTGATATTATGATGAGAAGCTGCCCGGTTGAAGGGAATTGAAAAAAAAAAGTAATTGCTGGGAGGGTATTCTTATTTGGTGATTAAGTAATAAGATAGTTGACTCTGGCCTCATTATTGTGAGTGGGCTTGGGTTGGATAGCTACTTGTATTGGCAGACTAACTCTGTTGTGTCTATTTATGGACTTATTAAGCACGTCTACTTTGACTGGGATTTATGTTGAACCTTCTGGGTTCTTGGGTCCACAGTAACAATCTGACCAGTATTAGAATTTTTCGCTACAACCAAGTTATCATGCATAATTGTTCTCTCATAATTCGCCAACACACCAAATCTGGTCCCATTTGAATTCCCAGTATTTATCTTATCTCCCCCCACTTTCTACGCGGTTTGAGCATCAACCCAGCTCCCTCGCTTCGCTGTAATCATTCATGGACCAAAATTCGGATATGGATTCTTCTCCATCCCGCACGTTGGTTCCACTGTCTCCATTGGTGCATCTGTTTCAGTAGTTGATGGGACCTGTGCAAGACAAGTAGACATAACATGACCCTATCTACCACACCCAAAACCAATTATAGGCGAGCATTCATATTCCACCAACTATACCCTCCTATCAATCTTAAAGTTTGAGATTAGTGGCTTGGATAAGTCAATTTCAACAACAAATCATGCAAACTTCCCTCTTGTCAAGGATTTTGTGTTATAGTCTACCTTCACAACCCTCCCCACCAAACCTATAATCACCCACAGAATCTTTTTGTGTGAGGAATGTAAGGGCATCCCAGGTAGCCGAATCCAAGCAACAACATCGTTAATATGATCAGTAGCACAATCGAATTCTAGATACCATGCTCTCACCTTAAGATAATGACCCAATATAACCATGGTCCTTCGGCAACTACATACCTCACATCAGCTTCCGATTGGAATTGCACTAAGTAATAATTTTATCCAAATCAATAACAAAGAACCGTCCAAGCATATTCCATATATTCTCCAATCGACTACAAAGTGCTTTAGACCCAATACTATGCCCCAAGAGTTTCACAATCACAGTACTCTTCCATGGACGGGCTATGTACTCCTTCACCTTATCTGACAGCACCACCTAGGTATTTTGTTCTCCGTTATTATCTGAATATCATTATCATCAAAAGGTCCACTGTCATCCCCTGTAAGCTCACGCTCCAAATTCTCATTAGAAGGAACGTCTTTCATCAAGCTCTCCTTGAAAGATAATGGACCATTAGAAGGAGCGTCCTCTCTCACCCTGTTTTTTTTCCGAGATTGGTCATCTTGAATTGGCATAGCCCATTCTTTCTCCAAGTTACCGAAGCTCACACTCGGCGTTCCCATTGTTTATAGAATATTACTTTGATGTAATAGATATCTTTGCGAAGTATGTGCATTCCACGAAATTCATCTTAAGTTCTATTTAAAAAAATTAGGAATTATTATTACACTATTAGTAATATATAAAGATAAAGAAGCTTTTATTATAATTGACACATCTTACATGAATATTATTTAGTATATTAGATGCCAATATTTTGGCTCAAGGGCATATACCAACAATCTCTTACTTGCACTAGAGCCAATGACCATCATCCATTTAATTAGGACGACGCTCTGGCAAGAGTGATTCTATAAGATCCTCTCTTTCATGGGTTAACTATTATTTATCTCCTCTTTATTATCTCAATAATTAAATAGATTTGTTCTAAGTATGCGTCCAGATTAATCATTAAACCTTTTGGTTCCAATAATAGCTCCATTACTATAATAGTACATTGCTTATCTTTACTGAAGATAAAAAAGAAAAATATGAAAATTAATTTTTATAAAATGAAAAATAAAAAATGTTAGAATAAACTATAAGAATGAAATCATAATTCTTCCTTAATTTTATAACAAAAAGATTAAATTAAAACAAACGAATTCATAAATTTTGATTTATTACTAATTTTTTGTGCGTAAAAAATTTTTGAAATTTCAAAAATAAAATTAAACTCTCAAAATTTAGATCTCTTTAAAACCTTGCACCATAATGCATGCACTTTACTAGTCGACACTTGTCCAATGACAGTTGTGTGTACCTTCGGAGATTTTCCCAGGATCAATAAAACATGGATTCTTGCTCAAACATGACAACAAATAAGAAAATCAAACAGTTTTGGACTAAAAATTTCTATTTTCTCAATAAATATGTAAAATTACTATACAGACTACGATCAAGGCACTGCAGAACATAGAACACAATGCCTCAAGCATTTCAATAGCTACAGCCACTTTTTGCTACAACTAGCATATACGAACCTATACATTTAGCATCTAAAGCACAATGGAACAAAATTTTCCTGTTTCATCTATTTTGCTATTGAACTCCTCTTCCATCCCTGAAAGTGAAAATCTAACGACCAACAAGAGAAAGCTGCACTTGGGCACTGTTCAGTGTTGCTGCTCGCCACTGAATATAAATTCAATGCGAAAACAGTGATGCCACATTTTCTGATTGGTTCTGAAAAAATTTTGAAAGAAGTGTCCTGTTGAGAAGTTACGGCCATTCCACATTTCAAAATAACCTACATAGTACAACTTCTTTTACGGAGTAGAAACCACAAATCATGAAAATTTAGAAGACAGCATGAATAAGATTCAAAGGCTTCCCATGTCTTTGAGTATCACCTGAAGTGCTACAAGCTTCCTCCCAGAAAGCAATTGCTGCTGCTGGAGCTACCCATAGAATTAGGTGTATCACGAACAAGGAATTTTACACTCGATGTCCCAATGTAATCCAATATCTCAACACACTCCTGCAAGTCGGAGTCACTTACCAGCATCACCCACTCCTGTTCATCATCAAGATACTTGAGCTGAAATGTTCCATTCACCAATTTGAACCTTTTTGCAACTTCTTCATACAATTGGAAACATCCTGCAGAAGGCTCAAACTTGAATCTAACTGTATCTTCTTTATATGTGGCTTTTACAGTAATTTTTGATCCACTATCATCACTGCTTGCTTTGACTTTTGAATGCGTCCCTGCCTCAAAGCTTGGTGAGCTTGATATACCGCCATGCACCATTGAACTAGAGCCATTTGAAGAGTCAGTCATGCTTGAACAAGTTGGCTGGTTATGTTCCACACCCTCCATTTTGGTATCCAACTCCTCAGCAGCAGCCAATAAGCACAAGCTTCTGGACACGAAGTGCATGTCTGAATTCTCCAGTTTCATGCTACGAGTGTTAAGATCTCTCTTGGCCCCTTTTGCAAATGTAGAAGCATTTTCCAGACAAGCCCTGTGTCCAGAGCCAAGGCCAGCGTTTTGATATATTCCAGCATCTGTTGCAACTGACTTGGTCTCTTCACTACAGTCAATCATGGGAATCCTAGACTTCAATATCAATCCTCCACGTGTATCAATGTAGCACTCATCCTCTTCAACTTTAACCGTAGAATTGTTGCCATCAGTACCAGGAGCTAGAGGTTCAGAAACTGCATCTTCAGTGACAGGTTCAGAATTTCTAGCAGGAAGCTTCTTGTCTGGAAACAGAAAGCTTTTCTGAGGATTGTATTCTTGGATGATGGAGCCTGCCGCTACAAATGCCCCAGTGGTAGGATCAAATTTTAGTCCTCCTTCCACTCCCTGAACAGAGTCGAGCACAGTCTGAATTTTCTTTAATGAGCGGTTCACCTTATTTATCTTGCGGGATGGCCATCTAGAGATCCCATGTTGTCTGCATATTCTTTTCAGCGTTGTGGGGCAAACTAAAGAAAAGGCAAGAAATTTAAAAGTTAAACTACTGCGTCTTCTAAATAAACAAGCAAAAGTGCTATTTCATATCGGAGCCTAAAAAGTAGTCAATGAAGATAAATTACCTCCTCACTAATTCCTAGCAGCACTATGACCTTAGGATCAATTAATTCCATCAATTACAAGAATAAATGAACTTTTCATTAATTGGAAATAAATGTTTTACATGAAAATACAGAAAGTTTATTTAAAACAATGTGGATATCTGCAATTGTTTCCACAATCAACATCAACATGAGAAGAGGTGAGATGAAGCTCACCACCAATGCTTTTGGCAGCATCCTTGAGACTTCCAGAAAAGTATTGCTGAAGGACACTCAAGCTCACATTTTTCTCTGCTGTACTTCTCTTCTTCTCAAGCTGTCTTCTTGATCCACTCATCATCTAGAGAACAACAAGTCCTATTAGAACTTAATCAAAGAATATGTTCATTTAGATAAAAAGGAAATTAACTACTGCTGCAAGTGTGACAAACTGTAGTCACAAAGGAATCATGATGATCGTTATGCATAAAAGTACTAACACTTGCTCCTTAAAAGCATTTTCTATCAGCAAAAGAAATCAACCAAACGGAACAAGAAAATGTATTCAAGAATTTACCTGTTCACGAGGACCATCTGACTCCATTGCATCATTTTTGGAACAAGATGCATCAAAAGGTATCCTGTCAGTTGAATTTAAGCTGGATTTAGCTACTATGGCCCGAGAGCTTCTTATTGGAACTGACATCGGCGGGAAGATTGGAATTGCTTCCTTCTGAAACTCAAATTTAGACCCTTCTCCCCCTACTAACTTTGCATCTGAAACAGTTCTCAAACTCTTACAGATTCTCTGCATGGTACCTGAGAGATTGTTCAACAGGAGTTGCTGCTCCGAGCTCCCCTTCATATTGACAGGGAGAAAGAACTCTAATATGTAATCGTCATTACCAGTGCAAGTGCTTCTTAGCCTGATTGCAACGGCAGCATTCAGGCCAAACTTGCGTGCATGATGCACAAGTGGGTACTCAGTTATATCATATGCCTTCACATCAGGGAAGAAAAAAGGGTGATTTGATTGAAGTGCTTTTCCAGCTATACCTTGTCCTTCCTCGATATAATGTTCCAAACACGCATGCACAAATCCTTGCATCTCTCTATCATTCACATAACAAGCTGTACCCTCAATGCATAGCACAGACTTCCCACCAGGCCTTGAATGACCTCTGACACGAATTTTTATAACTTCATCAACGTCTTCCTCAGCATAATTGCAAGGAATCCACGTTAGGGCCAGTGGCAAGCTGTGTGCATGACATACAGCTCGCAAAACATCACTTATTTCAGATAAGGCGGCCCTTTGATTCCTTGAGAGGCTCTGAAAAATAAAACTTGTCCTTAGCCAATGCTCTGTGCAAACACTAAAATCATCTCTTTTTTGCCCTTTGTTTATTTCAATTCATTTTGTCCTGCATGCCTCTTTTTTTCTTTTGGCGAATGGGAGAAAATTGTCCAGGAAACAACTAAAAGGTACTGATACATACCTGAGGAAGAAGTTGAGGAGGTGCAGTGCTTCTTAAATTTACAGCCTGCAAACAGTTGGTTCAAGACAATTCATAATACCATCCAACACCACCATGCATGCTGAATTGAATTCAATTTCTTATCAATACAATCATTAGAAGAGAATACCGAGCTTTTATTACATTTGCATAATTTTGAGAAGTTCAGTACAAGTTTAGTCAAAGGCAAAAAATGTATAACATTAAAAATTTTCAGCTTATTTTTTCCCATAATATTCACAATAAAAGTCTCAATAGAATGACTAGGCATAGAGTTACCATACGCTTAACCAATTAAGGAAACCCTTTCATTGAACACTTAATGGTCTACCTTAACTATTTTCTAGAATAAATGCACCACCTCTTCTAATTAGTTCTTGCATCTTGTCAGATATAAGCAAAAAGCCAACTCTACTTTATCATTCTTTCCTTCAGTTGTATTCTCCAAGAACCAAACGATGCAGAAAATGCTTTAAAATGAACTAAAACACAGACATCATGGAGACTGGAACAAGATGAAACCAATTTGAAATTCTTAAATTTATAGCCAGCAAACAGTTGGTTCAAGACAATTCATAATACTATCCAACGCCACCATGCATGCAGAATTGAATCCTTACAATCATAAGAGAATGCCAAGCTTTTATTACATTTGCATAATTTTGAGAAGTTCTGAACAAGTTTAGTCAAAAGCAATAAAAGTACAATAATAAAAAATCATCAGCTTATTTTTTCCCATAACATTCGCTATAGAAGTCCCAATAGAATGAATAGGCACAGAGTTACCATACGCTTAACCAATTAAGGAAACCCCTTCATTAAAGACTCAATGGTCTACCTCTTAGCTCAGTGGACATTAACTATTTCCTAGAATAAATCCACCACCTCTTCTAATTAGTTCTTGCATCTTATCAGGCATAAATAAAAAGCCAACTCTACTTTATCATTCTTTCCTTCAGCTGTATTCTCCAAGAACCAAGCTATGCAGACAATGCTTGAAAATGAACTAACACACAGACATAAAGACTGGAAAAGATGAAACCAATTTGAAAAAAAAAAAAAAAAAATCCATTCGTTATATTAGCAACCTGTTCTAAGGAATTCCACTGTTACAATTCTTCCAAAGCAAACAAAATTTTCTCCCTTTACCGTTAATTAGTCACTTGCAGATTTCTTTATAAGGTTGCTAGGTAACATATAAATGTAGAATGAAGGAGAAGAAAATAAGAAAACAGCAATGTCTCAGCAACAAAATATATGGACCAATAAACAAACCTGAAGTGCAAGACAAACATTTTCCATCTCTGAATCAAAATTAGGTTTCTCTTTAACTGTGACAAGTTCCAGTACAGCACAGCAGGACATACTGGGAGGTTCAAAGACTGGCAAGGCAATAGAACCTTGGACTTTATGATAGAGTGCATGCTTTACCCGTAAGTACTCAGTGTTGCTATAATAAACTATATTTGATGTCCACTCTGGAACTTTTGACGTGAAAACACGTCCGGGAAGCCCTAGGGGAAGATCAGGCTTCATGTCTGCAGAGAAGGTATATGTCCTCGACACTTCACGATACCCAGCTAAATTTTGATCAAGCAAGTAAGGTTGCTCAAAGGTAGTCATGATATATTGATCTCCACGCCTCATTGGAACCCAAACTTGTGCCAAAATGCCCCCGCCAGCAGATTCTTTGAACATGGATAATGCTCTCAGCATCTTTTCATCAAGAGAAAATCCAACTGATTTAGAAATTGTACAACCAGCCATATCTGAGATATTGCTTCGTCGCTGATCAGCATCGTTATGTTTTGCACTAGAAACATCAGCATCGATTGAATCTGGTGGATAAACCACTTGGGAATTTGCTTGCTGAAATGCCATTTTCTCTGCACAACTGTAAGAAGTCCCAGAAACATTTAATGAATCGTCACCAACAAAAAAAGTTGAAGAATTCTGTTCTGCAAAATTTAATACATCAAAAGACGTGTAGGGTGCTGACTGCAAAGAAGAAATCCCATTTGAGGCAAGCATCTGGTCTGCTGCTGATGGGCTGTTGCACCAACCAGCATATGTATCGAAATTCATGAATTCGTTGAGCAGATCCTCCTGAATCAAATTCCTTGTACCGCCATCCAATGGAACCGTACTATCCATCTGTGCTCTCGGTGAAGCCCAATAACCTATCCCCTTTTCTTTCGACGAGAAGGGGTTTTCCATTTCACTTTATCTAACCCGAAACTCTCACAACTCAAACCAAAACCACACAAAACATTAAAGTACCATCCAAACCAATTCTCTCCTAATATCTCCTCTCACTTGTTGGTGAATCCCCTTAATTTCCACCCTCAAATCCATTAAAACTTCCATTCTTAATGCTCCACCCTATCAAAGAAACGACCCCCTTTCCTAAACTTCCCTCTTCTTCTTCCTCTACAGTAACTACAAACAACTCAATGAAAGAATTGCAATTCCAACACTACCAAATACCAAAATCTCACTGCCTTTCAATCCTATATAAAGCATACACAACAAAGATTTGAACTTTCAATAACTAACCACCCCAAATTCTACAATCAGTCTAATTGCAATTACCTTTCTATAAATAACTAAAAAAAAGAGACCTGACTTCAAAAATTTCTGCATTCTCCAAAGCTGACGCAATCCACTGTAACAAAAGGCCACACCTTTCAATCAAACAAAACGGCTCCAATTTGTCCTGTTACGCACAAAATTACACATAACATATAAAACTGTCGAAAACATAATTAATTAATTGGTGTTGCAAATTCAGCTAATTGAACGCGAAAATTGGATACGCGGGCAGATACAGAAATCCCTAATTGGAAACCCTAACCTTAAGAAAAACCCATAGCAACAGAATCCACCATCGACCTACAGCTCTAACATGTCCTCGAAACTCTCTTACTAACTTCTTGTTTTTTTTTTTCTTTTTCTGTGCAGAAAAAGCGAGGAAATCTAGGAAGAGAGTGAGATTAGATACAGAGAGAGAGAAGGTGCTGAGAAACAGAGGGTGAGATTACTATAATTGGAAATTTCTTTTAAGTGGGCAAATTTGTTTTTGTTTTTTGTTTCTTAATTGGGTTGGCGTGAGCAATTAGCAATAAGAGTGTTTGATATCATTAGTTCATTTTCTTGTTTTTTCAATTTTTAATATTTTTTATGTTTCAAAATGATTGTCACGTTAATTTTTATATTTTAAAAAATTTAATATTTTATCAATTTATAATTTATAATATATTTTTATTATACTTTCAATTATATTTAATGAAAAAATAAATATATTTTCTAGTTTAGTAATTAATGAGAATAAATAAGTAAAATTAATTATAAATATTTTTTATTTAATAAAAAAGAATATATATTTTAAAACATTTCTAAAAAATAGTGGATAACTTTTTCAGAATAGATGAAATATTAAAAATTAGTCATTAACTTTAAATTTTAAATTTTTTTTAGTATAGAGTGTAAATAAAGAGTTTGATTTGTAAATTATTCATATTTCATATGAATTTAATTGAATCAAATTCAAAAAAGCAAATAAAATTTTCTCAGAAAAAAAAGAAAATCTAACAATATACTAGAATATCTATTTTGATTACCAAATATTTTATATTTATGTTATTATTAGAAAAATCTGATTTTGAAACTAAAAAAAAGAAGAAATTATTTTTTTTTATATGATTATAAATTTTTAATATAAAATTTATAAGTAAAAAATTGTTATTGATAAAATTTTCAAAGATAAGCATTTTTCAAAATCAAAATTTTTATCCATAAAACTTATATAAAAAGTTATAATTAATTATGAGAGATAATCTCTTCCATTTTTTGTCTCAAAATCAGATTTTTTCAATAACAATGCTAAACATACTCTAATTCTTAAATTTTAATTAATTTTCAATTTAAATTTGAGTTTGAATAATATTCAAATTTATCTAAATTTGAATAATATTCAAATTACATTTGAGTTTGAACATGAAAATACAAAATTCAATTGGGTTTGAACTGTACACAATATTGACTATAGTATTTACATTGCATCTGTACAACAGTGCGACTCTACCTATGAGATTATTTAGTTAGAATTGAACACTATTTGGGTTATACATGGGTTTGATATGCAACAATGATTTGATTTGTCAATTGTCAAAGTAATTTAAATTAATTAAATAAATAAATAAAGTAAAATAAATTGAAATATTAGATTAGATATTAATTTGAGTTATTAAATTTTTGAAAATAATCCTTTAGTTCAATAAAGAAATAATTTCTAATGCAGATATGTTCCAAAATGAAAAAAAAAAAAAAAAACCCTATTCTAATTCTAAGAGAAGTGTCTTCTACTTCTTGTCATGAGGATTTAAACTTCGTGTTTGCAACAGATGTTAACTAATCGTGAAAACAGTGAACCCGCGTGTTGTACTGTATATTTGTAATAATAAATTTAATATTTTTATTAAATAATTAGTTAAGTAGTTAAATAATTAAAATTAAATATATAAATAATCATTAAAATTTAAATATTATTTTAAAAAAGTTCTTATTAAGTAAATAAAATAATAAAATAAATTTCTCAAAACTTATGATTATGTTCGAAGTTAATTATAATAAATAATTATTTATTAATTTATATTTGTAATCTTATATAATATAATTTTAAAAGAAAATTTATTAAATTTGAATAAAATAATTGTTAATGATTATCAAATAAATGATATTAAATATTTCATAATAAAAAATAAATTTAACAGATAATTGCAAATATATATATACATATGTGAAGTAATTGTAAAAAAAAATGACTATTGATTTATATCTTTAATTTTGTGAGGTACATGTTTAACAAAAAATTTATTAAACTTAAATGAAATAATTTTTAACAATATAAAACACTACCATTTGCACTTATATACTTAGAATTTTGAACAATTAATAAAATAAATTTAAATATTGACTTTTTATTTAAAATTTTTACTTTTAAAGTCTTTTTTAACTTTCTGTTAAGAGGTAATTCAAAATTTTTAATTTTTTAGATTTTTTAATTTTCTGTTTTGAATATTTTATTTTTTTGTTTATAATTTTTACTTTTTACTTGTTGTTAATTCATTATTTAGAATATTTTTTTATGATTTTGACTTCATATTTAGTATTTTTTATTTTTTTGATTTTTAAATTTCATATTTAGAAGTAATTTGAATTTTTTATTTTTTATATTTTCTAATTTTTTATTTAGAATATCTTGACTTCCTATTTAGAATTTTTTATTTTTTAAGATTTTTAATTTTTTATTCAAAGTATTTTTTATATGATTTTGACTTCTATTAGAATTTTCATTTTTAGATTTTTAATTTATAATTTATGAATTTTTTGTACTATACAGTTGAGTTTTCTGTATTTAAAAATAATTTTTTGATATGATAATTTTTTATAATATAATATAATGTAAAATAATAGCACATAGTTGTATTATATGCATTATATGCAGTTGTTTAATAAATGGCAAGCAATGATTTAAAATTGATTATGAGACTGAAATTAATAATATATATTGATTGATTTGTAAATTGACTTATTGAAATTAACTCATTAAATCCATTTGAGGCTAATAAATTAAAAAACTATTTAAATTCTGAGCTCAATAATCCATGGAGGTTTAAATAATATTTTATAAAATTAAATACTGAAAAATTTAAGTATTGACTACAATAAATACTAACATTTTTAAGAATTTAATCTAATTAATCTATTTAATAACTATAATTATTGAAAAATATTAAAATTCTTGATTGAATATATTTAATTTTATAATATTGAATTTTAAGATATAGTCATCAAATATATATTTAAAAGTATTTTAAAAATAACAAATTTAGAAACAACAATAATGAAAAGAAATTTTCGCATAAATATATAAAAAAAAAGAACATAAAAAGTCAATAATAATTTAAGGATATATTAAGGAGATAAAGGTTAAATAAAATTTGTATAATTTGTTAGTGATAATTTAAAGATGTACTAAAGGCATAAAGATCACTCTATGAAAATATTTAAAAAAATCAATAACTTAGTATTTTAAGTAAAATTTTAAATTATTTAATTTGATTTACCATTTTAAGTGATTTTTACTTAATTGAAACTTTTAAAAGAGACTCATATTATATTATCATGTTCAAAATTTTAATTATAAATGATAAATTGAGCTATTAAACACCCTCTTTATTAGAAATTGAAGATAAGTGAGACTAGGGATCTCTTTGGCGTACATTTTGTAATTTACTTTTAGAATTTTTAGGAGTTTACAAGCTATGATTTTGAAAAAGCTAGATTTTTTTTAATCTATTTCCAAATGCAGAAAGCACCTCCAAATTCAATATGAAAGGAACTTGGTCATTTGGAGTAGTGGAATATGGAGAAAGTGGGGCAATTTATGGATTATAAAAGTAAAAAGACGGAGAAGTTGATTTGATTTGGTTACACCACTAAATATATATAAAATAGATAATACTCAATAGACATGCGAATCAATTTAAATAGACTTTAATTAGAAACAAAACAGTGAAAATTAAAAATGAAATATGTATATTTGATTAGCTATCCTAATTTCTACATAACTATATGATTAATTTTCATTTTCCTAGAGGTGCATTGAATTTGAAATGGCTAGCTTTCTTACATTTCCCGTGCCAAGGCCTTTCTTAGTTCTACTTATTTCTACATTTTGAATATGGGCTAGGTGCAAAAATTTAAAAGTTGATCTACAATTTTTCAAAATTAGTTCATAATTCACCCGCTTTACATAATTATAATTTAATATATTATCTAAAATATTAATAAAATAAAATTTTTATATAATATATATAGCTAAAATAATATTTATTTCTAAAGTATATAATATATAAAAACTATTTTTACCCTTATAGTTTCTTTTAATATTTTTTATTTTTATATTTATAGTTTTTTAATTAAGTATAAAAATTTCAATTATTTATACGTCAAACAATTAGTTTAATAAATGTCAAAATTTATTTTAAATAAATAGTTAACTAACATATGCTAATCACTCATCTAAAACTGAATCTAAAAACACAATTAATTAGTCAATAATTTTTATTTTGCGTTGTCATAATTTAATATATTATTTAAAATATACTAAAAATATTAATAAAATAAAATATTATATAAAATATACAATTAAATAAATAATATTTATTTTTAAATAGATAATATATAAAAATTATTTTTTGGGCTTGTAAGTTTTAATTGCCTATTGCCTATTATATAGTTTCTTTTAATGATTCTTTATTTTTTATAATTATTTTTAATTAGATAATTTGTATAAAAATTTTAATAATTTATGTATCAAACAGTTAGTTTGATAATATTGAATTTTTTATCTCAAATAAATAGTTAATTAATAAATGAAAATTACTTTATAAAATAAATTTTGAAATCAAAATTAACTTATTTTATATATATATATATATATATATATATATATATATATTTAACTCCTTTCTAAAATATAAACTAAAAAAAGCACGCTAAGATGTTACCCAATGTCTTTATTTAAAAAAAAAAAAAAAAAAATCTCTGTAGGTTGTTGTTTGATGACTTCACACTTAAATAGTTAAGGTAGCTTTTGTTTATAACAAACCAATATGATGGAATGACAATGAAACTTTCAATTTTTTGTAATATTTTGATTAAGCAAGGACGAAGCTAAAGGAGGGTTGAAGGTGGCCTTGGCCCCTCAAAGCAAAAAATTTTTTCATATATAATATAGATTTACAAAAAAATTACTAATTTATAATTTATATATTTTTCGATTTATGTTTAAATTTATTAATCTCTTTTAAAAATTATTTTTTATTACAATTTTAAATGGAAAATATTATAAATACTTAGTTTGTAATATTATTAGTTTAAATTTTGCCCCAAATACAATAATCCTGGCTTCGTCACTGTGATTAAGTAATCATTTTATAAAGTAAGAGATTTGAAATTCAAAATTATAGTGATCCCTGACTTTTCAACAAATTTTATTTTAACAAAAAGGTGTTTTCATATGAATAATGATATAAAATTAAGAAATAAATGTATTTTGTCACTACCTTCAATTTTAATATTAATGGTGCGTTTGAGCTAGAATAAACATCAACTACAAACTGAATTGTTAAATAGCATTAACTTTTATTGGAAGTTATTGTATGCTGATGTATCAAGGGTAACTTATTTTAATTTTCATTCCCTATTCAGTTCTCATTTTATCGTTTATGTTATTTTATACAAAATAACTAAATAAAAGGAAATTCTCAAATAAAAATGTTGATATAATTACGTTTGGATAGTAGGTACCTAGCATATTATATTTTTTACTTCAAAATAAATAATTACTTGTAAATAAATATTTTTAATATTTGAAGAATACGATCTTAACTGCATATCCAAATGAGTGATTGAAAATGAAAAATTAGTGTTTTTAATTGCTGATTTAGGTGTTCGATAATCATAGTACTAAGAATAATATATTATAAGTTAATAGCTACTATTTTAAAAAAAATTATAAATAAAATATTTATAAAAATAATTAAAAGTTTGTATTATTTTTAATTATCCATTAGAAATATTTACAATAGAAATATTCCTAAATGGATTTATAAGTAAAAATTAAATCTCTTTTCCTATAATTTTAATTATGAATCATTAATATTGATGTCCGATTTCAATTGCTAGATCAACTAAGTGCTAATTGTAAAATGAAAAAGAAAAAATGGAGATTATTCCTAATATAATATCAGCGTCAACGAGTCTCAAAAAAAGACAAGAAAACAAAAGAAAAGTCTGTGGTGTTTGAAGGTGGCGGGCAATCGTGGTGGTGGAGTAAGTGGCTGCCACGTGTGGCTGGATCTTTTGGAAAGTTGTAGAATCTTTTATAGCACGACAAATATGGGATTGGATTCCAAACTCTCTTTTAATTGATTCCTCAAGAAAAACAAAATCTTTTTTTTATTCTTATTAACATTAAATAAATATATATTTTTTTATTATTTGTGACGACAACTAAATCAAAGCTGTCATGTAAGAAACTGCTGATTTTTTTTCTCAAAAAGAAAAAAAAAAGAAAAAGAAACTGCTGACTTTGGTATTAACTTTATTGGGAGGGTCACTAATTCTGCCAGAATTTGTACAGTTAGTACTGAGTTTACACGTGGCATGTCATTAAACACGTAGGATAAAGAGGTGAGATTTTAACAACACGTGGCACGATGAATTTGTTGCAGAGGGAGTATTATATGCAATTTTTAACGGAAAAATATCATTGTTGTGAATGAAAATGATGAAGATGAAGTAGAGGGATGTAAGTAGACATGAATTTTTTCTTTTTATTTGTTAGGTGAATCTATATTCTGATGTCATTTTTATTTATTGCCTCTGAGTTAGAACTTAATTGTATAATATATATTTGCTGTTGTAATAGGGTGATCCCATGATGAAAGTATAATATGGGCCTTAGGAGGCTGATTGAATTCATTGCATTCATTCCGTCTCAATTTTTTTTTATAAATTTACATTTTTGTCCATCATATTTTTCTTGCAAAACGGTGCACTTTTTATAATATAACCAGAAGAACAACAACAAAACACCATTATGACAAAAAAAAAATATTAATTTCTTTACTTTTCAACATCTTATATATTTTTTCACTTATGTTTTATTAGGACTTAGTTAATATGAAAATTAAACAATCATAACTTTGGAAGTAGTGAATTTATTATATTTAATATTAATATATTTTCTTTTTTCTTGTTTAATTTTTTTGGTTTTATCTAGTTTGTTTTACTAAGTAGCTATTATTTATTTTCTCAAATGAATGGCAGAATAAAAAAAATATAAAATAATATTTTTTCTTTCATATTTTATTTTTCAAACAAGAAAAAATAAATTTTTTTTATTTTATTTAAATATGAGGAGGAAAAATAAAATTTATTTTTTCTCTTCATTTTCTTTTTTTTTTTTCTAAATAAATTTTCAATCATAGTGTTAGTGAAATAGTAGAGGGATGATGCTCGAGACCTTTAAATCTCACTAACTGCAGTGAATTCCTTTTAAGAGATTTATAAAATTCTTTATTATCTCTCTACTAACTACTAACAGTTAACAATGTGTTATAACTTCTTTATGAAAACAATTTAATCATGCAACATGGTTAAAAAAAATATATTAATCTTTTTCAGTAAATTTGTAAATTAATTAATGTTAAATTTTTCAAAATAATCTTATATATATTAAAATTTATTTCTTTAAATATTCTTTTGAGAATATTTCTTTAAATATTAGTCTCTTTGATGTATTTTGTATCTCTTAATAAGTACTAATGATATTTTATTTATTTTTCTCCAAATTTAAGAGAAATTAATAGTGTATTTTCATAAATATTGCATGTATTTATTTCGTTTTTATTTATTTGTTAATTAATTTATGGCAATATTGTCTTTAGCAACCCGGAAAGTGTAAGCGGTGAGAACTTTATTGATATCCTGAAGTACTAAAGCCAAGGGTTTGTTTCTCGAGAATTCATTGCGTTACTAGGAATGCTGGCGGAAAGAGCAATTCCCTGTCTAGTTAAATGTGGGGCCTACATCTGTTAACATTCCTCGATAATAATGATGAGAATGCTAAAAATTCTAAGCCATATTACATTATTATTTGTGTTTTTGTTTGTGGGGATTTCTTTTGCAAAATTAATAGTTACTTATGAAGGATAAATCCTCATGCATATGGATTCTCTTTCTCCCTAATAAATTAGTTAGTTCCAATTTTATTAGTTAGGAGATGTTAAATAAAAAGAGGTGATAAATGAATCCAATTTGGTCTAGATGTTCACTCTAATATTTGACTAAGGAGGATTAAGGATGTATAAAAGGTATTACATGTTAAACTTACCTGATTTGATCTTCTTTATAAAGGAATACGACGACTTGTCATTCTACTACTAGGAATAGGATAAACTATCTTGTTTAGGGTATAACTTGTTAGTCAGTTGTAAGCAAAAATTGAACCGAATAAAAAAAAAACTGATAGAATCGATTTGGTTCAGTTTTGTTCGGTTCAATCCTTTAATAAGTCGATTTGGTTGGATTTTCATTTTAGAACATTTCAATTTTTGGTTCAGTTCTCTATATAAAAAATTGAAAAAATCAAAAAAATCGAAATTATTAATAAATCAAATAGATTTGAATCGAACTAACTTTAAAATACATGTAATTTAATTAAATTGAATGAAATTAAATCAAAATTTATAGGTTCGGTTTGGTTTATATGTTTGCAAAATTCGGTTTAATTGATTTTTTCAAAAATTTTAGTTCAGTTCGATTTGTAAAATATAAAATTCAATTTGACTGATTTTTATTGAAAGAAACAAATCTAACCAATCGGTTTGTTCACCCCTATTATTAGCTCTTGTGCACTAAAAAGAAGGTTAAATTGATGAGAAATTTACACTTCAGATAGAACAATGAACAATTAAAAGATAAAAAAAAAAGAAAAAGGAAAGAGAATATCAACACATAAGATTTTTAGTGATTCAAGTATTAATCAATCTTATATTCATTCTCCAATTCATCAATTGAGTATTTCACTAACTCACTATGTGTTTTACAATCTCATATAACTTAGTGTTTTAACTCACACTCAACCTTAATTACACTTAGAGTCCATTTGGATGACAAAATTGGAATTGGAATTCAAAATTCTAATTCTAATTACAATTCTATCAGAATTGAAATTGAGTTGAAATTTTCAATTATAGTGTTTGGATTATGAATATTAAATTTTCAATGTTTGGATTATGAATATTTTATTAAGTAATATTTTTAGAGTCTGAGCCTAGAATTAGAAAATTAGGTTGGGGTTAGTATTTTAAAATTTATGGAATTAATATGGAATCAAAATTCTAATTCTTAGTGGACTACCAAACATTAGAAATAAAATTCTATAGCTAATTTCAATGTTGGGCTTAATTTTATGAACCAAACAAACCCTTAGTAGTTGTGGCCAACAAAACCTTACAAGAGTTTTACTCATACAAGACTTACTCTAAAATCCAAATTTTAAGTGTTTAAGGTTCATGCTAAACCTACTATAAGCAATCAATACTCTCAATAAACAAAATCAAATAGCAATTAAGAGAGAGAGAGAGGCTTGAGAAATCAAATTGGAAGAGTTTTAGCACTATAAATGAAAGTTCTCTTGCATTCAAGGCCATTTGGTAGAATATTTATAGTTTTCAACTACTGAGTAGCCATTACGAAGGAAACTATGTCCATATCTCTAAGATTTGGTAGGTAATTCTACATTTAATGCTTATTAGATGAATTTCACAGTGGCAATATACTTTTCATGCTCAGAATCATATTTTTGTGGTAGAGACTTTCTATTGTGTCTAATGGCTAGTGGCATGTGATATTTGATCATTGGTTCCTTAGAACTAGCTGTTGCAATGCTCCATTCTTTGCAGAAGTCTTGATCGTGATTTAGTGGGTCGTGGTTGTGATCCTTGATCCGCTAGATAAGAGAAATGTGAGCCTTACTGCGAATGGGCTTGCATGTTTTGATTTATTTTTGAAACTAAGTCACAGTCGTGCCTTGTTCTTCGTGTTCATGATCTTTAAAAAGGCTAACGTCTCCTTAGATACATGGCACACTTCAACTTGATTCACAAGTGATCGTTGAAACTCCTTTTGAAGATGTTTGAACTTCATCGTTTTGATTTGTATGTGATTCAAACCATGAAGTAGACTGGAGCATTTGCTTCCATTTTGAAGCTCAATAGCATTTGCAACTTGGATAATAGCAGTCGTGACTGAGTTCTTGGTTGTTGTATTGGGCACGATTCATAGGTCTTTTTTTTTTTTTTTTATTACTTGGAGGTTTCAATTTCTTTTGATTTCTCAACTTTAATCTATCTTATTTTCTGCAAGAATAACACTTAACACTATCATTTGCACCTTTCAATCTATGTTGTCAAGATAAAAAAATATTTGATTAAGGTTTAACCACTTCAATCTAACAATCTCTCATTTTTTGATTTTGACAACCTAGATTGAATTTACAAGATGCATGTTCTTGTAAAATATAAATGCGTTGAAGTCTAAAAACAGTAGGAGATAAGTATTCCTCAAGTTTGCATATGAATTAAAGCACCTAGGCAATGGATTTTAGAGATTTAAAAATTACTCCCCCTCAATCAATGCTCCCCCTTAGTTATCTTAGTCATATAATATAATATCATTAGCTTTACGTGTAATCATTCAATTCTCTCTTTTTTTGTCAAGATCAAAAAGAGGGAATGGGGAATAACAATGGAGAGGAAAATCATTCATGCAAATATAAACATAAATACTTAATCCATCACAAGAAGACAATGGAGATGAACAAAACAAAAAGAGAAAATTTTATTAATAGGCAACCCAACTAGTACAATTAAACTATAATCAACACAAAATTTCAAACATTTACAAATGTTTGATCATAATCATTAGAACTATCATTTGAAAAACATAAAAACATGAAAAGAAAAACTTATAAATTGAGATAGGGAATAAAGGAATAAAACTAAAAATTAAGGGATTGGTCATCATCATCATCATCATCTTCTTCTTCTGCACTCTCAAAATCTGAAAGGTAGCAAACTTTGATGTCTAATTTTTCTTGCATCTCCTCAATTCACCATAGAGATGGGAGAGGATATCAAGATTTTTTAGGATTTTACTCAATTATTTGGAGATGGTGGCCATGTTGTCTTGAGAAGGAAGAGGAGGAGGATGAGTAGGAGGTTGTGGTACCTCTGGTTCTTGTGGTACATCTTCTCCTTCTTTAACCACTAGTCTTCGCCTCTTTTATTATTGAAAGGCTTATTGAAGTCGAACCGCTTATGCCCCCAAACAAGTATTCACATGTATGTGGTTTGATTGTTTTGGCATTAAGCAAGTAGTTTAGGTCTAAGGGGTTAGCATTGGCTTGGTATGAGATTTTGAAAATTATTCATTTTATGGGATCAAAGCACCCACATGCCTGCATATTTTAGACATATGAGAAAAGAGCAAGATTTGACCATGTTGGACAAGTTGGTCAATGAAAACATAACCAAATTGGATGGTTTTGCCTTCAATTAAGCAATAGAGAAAACACAAGTTTTTTGGGAGACTTTTTCATTTCCATCACTGTAGACATTGATAGAAAAAGTAATGATGTTGCAAAGAAACCAAAATAGAAGAGAGTTGATGTTTTTGGTAAGTGAAGTTTTAAAATCATGATGTCTTTTAATTGAAATCTAGCATCAAAATTCATTAAAACCTGGCCTTTGATTTGGAAGTTAAAAAGAAAACAAAAGGATTCATAGGTGATATTAAAGGGTTTTGCCAAAGTAATAAAAAAGGACCTGATAAATACTTGCTTTATTGGTAGAATCATAATTGATCACCATGGTGGCCAAAAATTCCCTTGTAACGTCATCGTAGTTGGGTTCCTCTCTAAAGATGAATTGCTCTTATCTAAGGTTAAAGAGATGAACCTTGATTTCTCTTTCAATTTTAAGAGATTGGAGAGCAAATTTGAATGAAATTTTTTTAGGTAGTATTGGTTTATTCTTAATAAGTTCATAATTCTTTTTTCTCTTTGGGTGTAATTCCTTTCATTAAATGAAAAGAAGGTCACCTTAGAGGAGGAGATGAAGAAGTTATAAAGGCTTTATCCTTAGTTGTTCCTTAGGGGTTTTTGGTTTTGGTGCTGTGGTGAAGAAGAATGGTGTTGGAAGATTGAGTAAAAGAATATAAATTAGGAGAAAATGAGAGAGTTTGAGAAGAATTTAAGAAAATAAAAGAGAAAATGGAAGAAAAGTGAATTAAAGAATTGAAAATTCATTTAAATAGGTTGAAAAGGGGTTAAAATGACTAGAAATGCCATAAATGCAAAGAAATAACCATTTAGAGTAAATGAGTTATTACATAATGGATTTTGTAATTCATGACTATGAATGGGAAGTTGTGATCACAAATCGTGAAAAATATGAGTAACGACTAGTTTGACCTTGAAAATAAGCATTGAAAATTGTTGAAATTTTAAAAATTTTAAAAAATCATGATGGCAAAAGGAATGTTGCAAGCGCAAAACTTGAAAAAGTTAAAAAGTCAGAATGTTCTATAAATCTCAATCATGAATCTAGTTCTTGGTCGCGATTTACAAGATAAGTTTAAATATTTTCAAATGGTTTAGTGATCAATTTAATGTTTAGATGACTGAATCAGACACACGAATATAGAAAAACTCATATGCAATTTGAATCAACCTACCTCACATAACTAAGCAAGATAAAGTAACAAAATCACAACATATACAAAGCATACACATCAAACATATCAAATATCAATCAATCAATAATATATACAAGCAATAAGACCTTTTGCACCTAAAGGAGCTCTCATCAAACATCCCTAACACCCTTTTGATGAAATTCATCCTTTCCTCATTGAGAGGTTTGATGAAAATGTCCACTAATTGATTATTTGTGTCAATGGAGTCTAACACAATATTATCATTTTGCACATAGTCTCTTAAGAAATAATTTCTAATATCTATATGATTGCTTCTTGAATTTTGAATGGCATTCTTTAAAAGATTTATTAAACTTGTATTATCACATTTGATGGGAATTTGGTCAACATCTTTACCATAGTCCTTGAGTTATTTTTTCATCTAAAGAACATGAGTGCAACAATAATCTACCGCCATATATTCCGCTTTGGTGGTGGATAAGGCAATCAAAACTTATTTCTTACTAAACCAAGAAATAAGATATTCACTAATAAATTGGTAAGTTCTAGAAGTGCTCTTTCTATCAAGCAAACTACTCACATAATCCACATTTTAATATCTAAGAAGACTCAAAGATGAGTTTCTAGGATACCTATGAGCGTGTTCAAAATTTTGTTCGAATCTTATTTGTGACTCCATCCTTTTATTAATCAATTAGGAATTAAGAGGATGAGGGTCATACATTGGTAAAAAACCTAAATAGTTGCTTGTTTTGGGATCAATGAGGGATCTTTTATGCCTTATGAGAGTTTAAAGCCCTTTTTATCTAAGTAATGGTTAACATGAGACTAAGGTGGGATAATACATTGATACTATCCCTAAGGAGATGTGGAGTCCCTACCCAACTTTGGTTGCGATAGGAATCTAGGTAAGATCTAAGCCTAATTAAGTCAATTAGAAGGCCCATTTTGTATTTACTCCATCAGAGGTTAAGTTCAAAAATTGGGTATGGCTTAAGAAAGAAGTTAGGAACCTCCAAATTGCCTGAACATTGGGATCCAACCTTCAAACATCTTTGGTTCACTTTGACCATTAACCATGTTATTAATTAATCTAATTAATGCCTTTAAGCATGTTCCTAGCGTAATCTAATTAATCAAACCAAAGCATTATCATAATCAATATAAAAAAGGATGAGGGTCATGTATCATGTTAGAGGAGATCAGGCTAATCAACCATACTTAAGATCATCATGTATAATCAACACTTAAGATAATGATAATCATGACCATTGTTATGGTTAAGCTCAAGTAAGTACCTACACCCAAGAAAGCACATAAGTTAGTCATCAACATGAGAAAGACATTATCAAAGTAAACAAAATGGAGTTTATGCAAGCAAGAGGCTTACCATGTCTCCAAGTCAAGGAACCTAGGCATGTTTCTAAGTCCTCAATCCATCATTTAATTATCTCAACATCACATGAAACACATAATAACAATGATAATAATGAATGAAGCATAACATATGAATCATGAGGCATAAGGAATCGTAAATATGAAATGAAAATACAAGTTAGAGGATCTTAAAGGCCTAAAGAAAGAGTCTTGACACATGGAATCCTTAGAGGATCTTGAAGGCCTAAAGAAAGAGTTTTGACACATGGAATCCTAGGGTTATTGAACACTCTCCCATATTATGCTCCTACGAAGCCAAAACATGCCTAAACATACCATTAGCCATGCAAAATGCTATGATGTCCATAAACTTAAGATGAAAGCTCAAAAGACCAATATACAAAGAGACTTCATATATAAGACATAACACATTAGGGGTCACTAAGGTTAAACCTCTCTCCCTAAGAGAAAAAATATGATAATCTAAATAAGAGGAAGAGTCCATAAGCCATGGAGCTTGCAAGTCCTCTCTTTTAGTAAAGAAAAAAGAAAAAAGTGAACTAAATCAGGATGATTATGATCTCACAAGATCATAAGGGCTTCAATTCCCTTATTTAATCATGCTAAAATCATAAAAATAATATTGGCCTAAGGCATCAAAAAGGGAGTTGAATTGGTGCTTAATTAAAAATTAAAAAGGAAGGTTTATTAGTTTAAGAAGTGAAGAAAAAGATGAGAAGAATCAATACAAAAGTTTATAGTGGTTCGGTTGTTAACGAACCCTCCGTCCACTCCTCAATTCTACATAATTGGGTATTTCACTCAACTGAATTAGTGTTTCGAAGCTCATACCAAACTTATACACCTTGTGTTTATGGCTCACACAAAAACCCTTATACCTTATGTTTTTTAGGCTCACATAAAAAACCTCTCGTAAGTGTTTTTAGGCTCACACTTCAACCTTCTACAAGAGTTTTAGAATCTATGCTAACTTTCAACTTACTTACAATGGTATTTATTGCTCACAAGAAATAATCAATGACATATTAAAGAAGTGTAAAAGTATGAGTAGCCAATTGGAAAGAGTTTGGCTATAATCAATTGAATTCTCTTTTATTTATATCTGTTTGGTGGAGTATTTATAGCTCACAACCACCAAAGAGACATTACTCTAAAACTATCCTAAAATCTCCAAGTTATGCTAGGTAGATTTCACATTAAATGCTTGTCAAGCATAAGTCATGGTCGTTACTAGCAGTTTACGGTGACAAATTTCCAATTTACACTGAGAAACTGAAAATCGTGGCAAAGAACGTCATTCTATGTCTAACGGCTAGTCCACATGTCCTTCATCCATTGGTTGTCTAAGAAAAAATAGTCGTTGTGTTCTACCTGCTACTTCAAAGTTGCAGTCGCGAGTTGTCTTTGCCTTGGGCGCGATTGAGACTGTAAATTCCTTTATTTGATGAGGAAATTACAACTTATTGAGTCACGATCGCGACTAGTAATTCACCTTCACAATTTTTGATATCGAACGATTATCTTAGACACTTGGCATACTATGGCTGTGGCTTTAGTTGCCTTTTTTTTCACTATGAAATTTACAGTCGGGACATAAGATGCGATAGCCACTTTGAATTCCCCTGTGACTTAAGCTCGTTTCTTACGGCTAAGTCATGGCTGTGAATCCCCCCACAAATTCCTCTAGCCTAGCTCCATCTATCCTTATAGCTAATTCGTAGTCCCGATTTAGGGGATACTATCTATGAATTTGGATGACCTTTACAAGGTTAGAGATTTTGATTTCCATCCAACTTTTAATTGAAAAACTATCTTATAAACTGCAAACAACACTTAATGAAAATATTAGAACTGATCAATCTCTATTGTCAAGATCAAAAGAGGTTCATGCTTAGGTTTAACCAACCTAGTCTAACAATCTCCCACTTTTTGATTTTGACAATTTAGATTGATCTCAAGGAAAATCAAATGCATGAGTTATGAAGTCGGCATGGTCAATGATGAAATGATCAGTGAATACTTAAATTATAGTCAATGATTAAAGAGAAATTCTAAATACTCTAAGTTTGAAAAAAAATGCTCCCCATCAACTTATGCTTTGCTGCATTACTTGTTTTCTCTCCATACTTCACTCTCCCCCTTTGGCAAGATCAAAAAGAGGGTAAATATGAAAGAGTAGATGAAATGCATAAAAGTGAGAGAAAGTGATCATACAAAGCAAATAATAGCTCACATAGTCATAAGAAATGCAATCACATAATAATAAAAATTACAATCACATAACATATGAGACAAAGAGTTGCAAATCAATTACTTATTTTATTTATAAACTGTAGGATCAATAATGTTTACATTAAGAAATTTAAAAACACAAAAGAGAAAGAAAAACAGCAATCTTAAAGACAATCTAAAAGATATAAGAACTATCATTATCTTCAGAATCATCTTGTTCTTCATTATCTCTTCCTCAATTAGCTTCATCACCCGCTTCAATCTCTTGATCGTCTCCCCTTTCGATGTGTCCTCCCAATCTGTAAAGTTTGGAAGATGGCAAGGAGGAGCACCGACTTTCTCTTATAAATCTACCAAGTCACTGTGTAGGTGGGAAATGAGGAGAAATCTTGTCTTAAGCATCTTCATCACCTTATCCAATTTTTGGTTAATGGTGGCAAGAGAGAATTTGGACTTAGGTTTTGGTTGAGGAGGTGGGACTGGTTGTTCTCCTTCTTCAATGACAAGCCTTTTTCTTTTGGAGGTTTGGGATGTTTTCAACCTTTTTGCTCCAAAAGCACCCAGAGTATAAGCATACGAATCAGGGTGAATAGCTTTGGCATTGATGAGGTAATTGAGGTCCAACAAGTTTTGAGAGAGAAGAACCTTCTTAGTGAGAAATTTTTTATTTTCCTCATGAAGAGCATCAACATGTCTATATATGGCAGTAACATAAGAAGGGATAAGTAACTGACTTTTGGGTTTGGTGCTCATATGAATCATTTAATCCACAAGATATTGGCCAATTTGTATAGGCTTGTTTTTGACAAGGCAGAAAAGGAAAGCAAGATCCATTTGGGACACTTTTTCATTACCATCCTTTCTTGTGTTAACAGAGAAGGTGATGATACAAGTATTTAGCTAAGGAAGTTTTAGGGTTATGTTTGGTCTCGATGGAAATCTCAGACTAAAACTCAAAATAAATAACATCAAAAGTAGAAATGATGAATGAAATGTTAACTCTGACTTGAAGGTTGAAAAGATTGGATAATTGTACAAAGGTGATGAAATAAGGGTCTCTATTTAGCTCTTCGGCTTAGTGTCACGGTACACATGAACTCTTGTATGATTTCTTTATATCAAGGCTCATCATGAAATATAAATTCGTTCACCCCAGGTTTGAAAGAAATGCATGGATCTCATCTTTGATTTTCAGTGACTTAAAGAGAAAGGTAGAAGGGATTTTGTTTGGAAGGATGATTTTGGAGGCATTTGCATTATAGCTATCCTTTTCTTCTTTCATAATCCCTTTCATTTAGTGTAGAGCTGAGGGTCCAAAAGGCTGTGCTACTACCTTTCCCTTCTCTGCTCTTGAAGCTTTCTTGGGGGCCATTTGTGAGTTGAAGGAAGATTTAAAGAGTTGAGAGTAAGAAAGTGTATGGATAGAGATAACTTATTAAGAGTGATATGAGTCACTGTATAAGGCATTTATATAGGCCAATAAAGGGTGTGAAAATGGCTAAAAACAATTAAAAAAGAGTTAAATGAAGAAGTGCAATGGTTGGCAATCAAATCACTTAAATGTGTGGCAGTTACGTAAATTCAAGACCACGATTAGAAAGTTGTGACTGCTAATTATGAAAAATGTAACAGACAAAAAATCCTCAGAAATAGCACATTCAATGGTCAAAAGTTTTGAAATTTGAATAAATTCGCAATGAGGAATGAATTTTGCGACCACAAATTGATGGTTGTCAGACGAAAAGATGAGTACCTATAATTCACGACCGTGAATCATAAAATAACGATCGCGAATTACAAGGCAAAAGAATAACTATGAAATTTTAAGACTTGACATCTCAAATTGTGATCTACTTTGATATTTTGATGTTTAGTTCATGCAAGTTGGTATTGAAAAGCACAATTGGACATGAAATTAAGACATCTAAAAGAAAAAACATCATACACATCACAAGGCAATCATTCAATCATGGAATAATTCAACATGTAAAATGATATAAAATTTTCACTTTAGGGAGCTTCCATCAAACATTCCCAATTCTCTCTTAAAGAAGTTCATCATTTTTTCATTGAGAGGTTTAGTGAAAATGTTCGCAGGTATCAACATCACCATTTTGGACATGATCTCTAAGAAAGTGATGCCTAATGTCAATATGTTTGCTCTTAGAATGTTGGATGAGATTTTTTAAAAGATTAATTACACTTGTGTTGTCACGTTTGATGGGAATGTGATCAGTAATTGTGCTATAATCCTTTAATTGTTATTTCATCCAAAAGACTTGGGTGCAACAATGACCTACAGCTACATACTCAGCTTCAGCAGTGGATAAGGCGACTAAAACTCACTTTTTGCTAAACTAAGACACTAAACATTCTCCTATAAATTGACAAGTTCCAGAAGTGCTCTTTCTATCTAAAAGACTATCAGCTTAATCTACATCTGAGTAACCTATGAGAGTAAATGAAGAATCTCTAGGATACCACAACCCTAAATGCAATATGCCATGAAATTTTTTTTGACAGCATTCAAATGTGATTCTTTTGGACAAGATTGAAATCTAGCAGACATGCATACACTAAACATTATATCAGGTCTAAAAGCGATAAGATAAAGTAGAGAACCGATCGTACCTCAATATCTCTTTTCATCAACTATCTTCCCCGATTCATCCTTGTCTAATTTGATGGTAGCACTCATTGGTATTTTTGCTGTTTTACATCCATCCATGCCAAATTTCTTGAGACTGTCCTTTGTGTATTTGGCTTGGTTGATGAAGATCCCTTCTTTGGTTTGCTTGATTTATAGACCAAGGAAACACTTGAGCTCTCTAATCATGCTTATCTTGAATTCCCTAGTCATAGACTTAGCAAACTCCTTACATAGAGATTCAATAGTAGCATAAAAAATGATATCATCAACACAAATTTATACTATTAGTGTATCAATTATGCCTTTTTACAAACAATGTTGTATCAACCTTCCCCTTTTCAAAATCATTTTTCAAAAGAAAAGAACTAAACCTTCCATACTAAGCTTTTGGAGTTTGTTTCAAACCATATAAAGCTCTATTCAATTTAAAACATAATTTGGAAAACTATGAGATTCAAAACCATGAGGTTGTTCAATATACACATTCTCTTCAATGACACCATTTAGAAAAGCACTTTTGACATCCATTTAAAAAAGTTTAAAATTTATATGACATGCATAAGCCAAAAGAATCCTAAATAGCCTCTAACCTTGCTACAGGGGCATATGTTTCGTCAGTCTATGCTTTCCTATTGGTTGTAACCTTTTGTAACCAATCTAGCCTTATTCATAGTGATGGGCCCTTGCTCATCTAACTTGTTCCTAAACATCTATTTGCAACCTACAATTAGTTGTTCCTTAGGCCTAGGAACAAGTTCCCATGCATTATTTCTTTCAAATTGGTTGATTTCATCTAGCATAGTAATCACCCAACTCTCATCTTCAAGAGCCTCAACAAAATATTTCAACTTAAATTGAGAAATATAGATAAGATTATTATTTTAAAAGTAAGTTGAGATCTAGTACTTACACCCTTTGAAGTATCACTAATGATTAAATCATTGGTGTGATGCTTAGAGAATCTCCAATCCTTGGGTAGATCTTGACTTGATAATTCTTCTTGTTGATGTTGTGGTTCCTTATCTACTATTGATGATTTGTCCTCATCATTATCCTTTTCTTCCTCTCTTGTAGTGTACTCCAATTCTAATTTCTCAAAGTCACCTACAAGATTATCAACAAAAGAACCTTTCCCAAGATCAAGCTTACTAGATTCATTAAATTCAACATGCATAGACTTTTCAACTACCATTGAACTCTTATTAAAAACCCTATAGGCCTTGCTAGTTGTGGAATAACCTAAGAATATGCCTTCATTAGTTTTTGAGTCAAAATTTTCAAGATTATCCTTGGTATTCAATATATAACACTTGCATCCAAATACTCTTAGATATGATATCTTAGGCTTTCTATCATTCCATAGCTCATAAGAAGTTTTATTGAGAATGGGTCTTTTGAAAACTCGATTTGCAATATAATATGAAGTATTGATAGCTTCGGCCCAAAAGTAATTTGACAAAGAATACTCATAGTTCTAGCCATCTCTACTAGTGTTCTATTTTTCTCTCTACAACACCATTTTGTTGTGTTGTTCTAAGAGTTGAAAAGTTGTGAAAAATCCTATTCTCTTGGCAATAAGATTCAAAAGACTCATTTTGAAATTCTTTTCTAGGGTCACTTTTTATTGAAGAAATGAAGTAACCCTTTTCATTTTGAATTCATTTTGCTAAAATTTTAAAAGCATCATAAGTATCATACTTATGAGCTAGAAAGGATACCCAAATAAACCTAGAGTAATCATCAATAAGGGCTAGTGCATAATGTTTTCCCCCTAAACTAGCACTTCTAGTAGTTCTTATCAAGTTCATATGAATTAATTGAAAAGGTCTAGATGTACTTATAACATTCTTTGCTTTGAAGGAAGATTGATGTTGCTTCCCCATTTGGCAAGGACCATATGTCTTGTCTCTAGAAGACTTTAGCTTTGGAAGACCTTTCATTGGCTTTCCTTTTGATTAACTTTGCAAGAGCTTCATGCTAGCATGTCCAAACCTTCTTTGCCATAGCCAAGCTTCATTACTAAGAGACACAAGACATTTAAAAGATTGGTTAGCCAAATTGTCTAAGTCAATTAGATGGGTATTGCCTTTCCTTTCACCCCTGAAACTAGCTTTTTATCTGCTAAAGTGGTAACTCGACATTCTCTAGGGTTAAAGGTGACTTTATTACCTTTATCACATAATTGACTTACACTAAGCAAATTATGTTGCAAGCCATCAATAAATAAAACATCACTAATTAAAGAACAACCATTATTACCAATGGTCTCAATGCCAATTACGTTACCCTTGGCATTGTTACCAAATGTGACATTGCCACCTTCTTTTTCCTTTAAGGCCATGAATAGCTTCTTATTGCCTGTCATGTGCTTTGAGCATCCATTATCCACATGCTAATCATTTGCTTGATTGGTGGCTGCCAAACACCCCTATAGAACACAAATAAATCATATTTGCTTTGGTACCTAAGTATACTTAGGACATAAAGGGTTAGGTTTTGAAAGATCTTCCAACTTGAGGTGAACCTTCCTTTTGAAACAATAAACATTTATTTGTCCATACCTCATGGAATAATGGCATTGGAGTTTAGTCATATATGTCTTTCTCCTATGCATTGCCTTGGTATGAGTGAGGGGTTTTCTCATGCCAACATGATGTGTGTGAGAGCATGAACAATTATGAATGGGTGTAGGTGTGAATTTTCTATTGAATTAACATGTCTTTTATTATACATGTATACATGGTTAGCCTTCTTAGAAATAGACTTAGGGCCTTATTGCACCTTTCCTTTGCCCTTAGGCAATGGGGGTTTAGTACCTTGGACACTTTTCTTTCCAACAACCTATACATGAAGTTTGAGGTGTTAAGGCTTTGATGAAAGTTATGTATGAAGGTGTAGAAGAAAAGGCTCCATCGAAGCCTAGACTATGCCTAATCAAGGGAGGTCTTTGTGATACTATGAGTTTATCCAAAGCTTCTTTACCATTATTAGAAATAAAGTTTCTAAACTCAATGTCTTCTTCTTTCAAAGAGTCATTCTCTTTTTTTAATGAAATTAGAGATGAAGATGACTTGGAAAGACATTTCATAGACTTTTTGAGTTCTTCATTGGAAGCCCTCAATTCACTTATAAGACTATTTAGGGATTTGAATTCATCCTCTAATTTAGTGTACTTTTTCTTATAACTTTTCATTTGTGACTTATACTTGTCATATTTCATGGTGAGAGCTTTTAAAAGCTCATCATCCACATTATCTAATTTAGAATAATAGTAAGGTGAGGAGCCTACCTCATTAGGTGAATCCTCTTGAGCCATAAAGCAAAGGTTTGCAACCTCTTCCTCTTCATCTTCTTCACTTGAGCTATCATACCCAAATGTCTTTGAAGATCTTTCTTTTTTCTTTATCCCCTTTCTTTTTCTTCTTCTTTAACTTGGGGCAATGGTATTTGATATGGCCTTGCTTGCCACATTCATAATAAGTCACATCATTTGATCTTTCTTTGGGAGTTGGAGTTGCTTTCTTAAAGTTCTTTATTTCTTTCCTTCTTCTAATAAGCTCCTTAGTTCTTATATAAAGCATTATGAGTTCCTCTTTCACTTTGTCACTCTCCTCTTCACTTAAGACTACTTCCACTTCCTTCTCCTTAGATGAGGATTTGAGTGCCAAGGTCTTTCTTTCTTGTTTTTCTGATTTTTCTCCTTGACCTCTCATTCTCTTCATTTCTTCATCCTTCTTTAAGGCCAACTCATGAGTCAAGAGTTTGCCTATTAACACATCTATTGGTAGCTTTCCTATCTTTGGGTTTGATTATTGGATACTACATAATCTAGCACCAAATTTTTCTAGAGGTAAAGATTTCAAAATTTTAGAATTTACCTTATGGTTGGTGAGAACCCTCACAAACTTCTTCATGTTGGTGACAATAGCAAGAAGCCGATTTGTCATATTTGTTATGCTTTCTTCCTCCTTCATCATGAATTGCTCATACTCCATCACTTACATTTTGAGTTTGCTGGATTTCAATAAGGTGGTGCCCCCATGATAGTTCTCTAAAGCCTTTCAAATACCATGAGTAGTAAGGCAATGTTGGACCCTTTCAATTTCTTCTCTTGAAAGAGAACTTAGAATGATTTTCATGGCTCTTTTATTTCTACCATTGGATCATCTTTGTGCTTGAACCCACTCCTCTCTAGGGATTAGCTCCTCACTTTTATCCACTTCTTTGTTGGGTGGCTTCGACTCCTTTGCAATAATATCCCATAGATCTACCATATCCGTATCTAGATAGATTTTCATCCTATACTTTCAATGAATATAGTCTGCTCCATTGAAATATGGCTTGAGGTGAGTGCAGATTCCTTTTTATACCGTGATCTTTACTTACACAATTAAGCTTTTCAGTGAGACTTGGCTTTGGTACCATTTGTTGGCTTAGGGTACCAAGAAGGGGATTGAATTATTGTTTAATTAAAAATTAAAAAGGTTATAAGAAGTGAAGAAAGAGATGAGAAGAATCAACACAAAAGCTTATAATCGTTTAGGTGTTAACGAACCCTACGTCCACTCCCCAATTCTACATAATTGGGTATTTCACTCAACTAAACTGATGTTTCCAAGCTCACACCAAACTTATACACATTGTGTTTATGGTTCACATAAAAACCCTTACAACTTGTGTTTTCTAAACTCACACAAGAAATCTCTCATAAGTGTTTTTAGGCTCACACTTTAACCTCTTACAAGAGTTTTTAGAATCTTGGCTAATTTTTAACCTACTCACAATGATGTTTATTGCTCACACCAAACAATCAATGACACATCAAATAAGTGTAAAAGAATAAGTAGTAAATTGGCAAGAGTTTGGTTATAATAAATTGAATTCTCTTTTATTTACATTTGTTTGGTGGAGTATTTATTGCCTATATCTACCAAAGAGATGTTACTCTAAAACTATCTCTAAATCTCCAAGTTCTGCTAGGCAGATTTTGTATTAAATGCTTGTCAAGCATAAGTCGGGTCGCTACTAGCAGTTCGCGGTCGCTAATTTCTAATTTGCACTGAGGAGCTGAAAATTGCTGTAGAGAATGTCATTTTGTGTCTAATAGCTAGTCCACATTTCCTTCATCCAATCATTATCTAAGAAAAAATAGCCCTTGTGTTATACCTGCTACTTGAAAATCACGATTGCGAGTTGTCTTTGCCTTGGGCTTGACTGAGATCGTAAATTCCTCTATTTGATAAGGAAAATAGAACTTTTTGAGTCGTGGTCGCGACCAATAATTCGCCCTTGCGATTTTTGTTATTCAATGGTTACTTTGGACATTTGGCATACTGTGGTTGTGGTTTTGGTTCCCTCCTTTGTCACTATGAAATTCACGATCACAAGACGCTATAGCCACGGTGAATTCCTCTATGACTCAAGCTCATTTATTTTGGCTAAGTTTTGGTTGTGAATTTAACCTCGAATTCCTCTGGCCTAGCTCCATCTATCCTTATAGCTGATTCGTAATCGCGATTTAAGGGATGCATGCCGCTAATTTGGTTGGCCTTCACAAGGTTAGAGATTTTGATTTTCATCCAACTTTTAATTGAAAAACTATCTTATAAACTACAAAACAACACTTAATGAAAATATTGGAACTAATCAATCTCTATTGCAAAATCAAAAGAGGTTTATGACTTAGGTTTAACCAACCTAGTCCAACAAATAGAATGCTCAAGATGAGAATAAAAATGGAACAAAAGTGCAATGAAAACATTAATTTTTTTATTTAAGAAAACACATATAAACGTTGATCCGAGCCCTTTGTTTTAAATGAATAGAGGTCATAGTCTATGAGAACTACCTCATGTTTTGCCATTTGGGCTCCCAAGATGTCAAAAATAACTAAAAGGAAAGAGAGAATTCGAGTAAAAGGAAGAAGAGTTTTTATAATCTAATCTTAAGAAAATAAGGCTATACATACCAATTGGTGGTTTGTACAATTTATATAGCGATCTCTACCGACCATAAAGTGGTATATATAACCTTTTTAACCCCTGATTTTTAAAAATATAAGAAAGAAAAGGAAGAATAAAGAAGGGATGGGGATCTGGTGTGCTTTTTGATGCCTTTCTTGCCCTCAGAGGCACTTAATTAATAAATTAATTCTAAAAAATGCAATAGGAAGGCTTAGAAATACAATGCAATAGACCTTATTCTACCTTAAATTTGAATGTTAGTTGATCAGGGTTTGAGTTTTTTGTGTTTAGAGTTTGGTGAAAAGATTTTGGTAGATTTTTGTTAGGGTTATCCAAGGCTCTCCCTTTCTCATCAAATGGGGTGGCATTTATAGAGGAAGAAGGATGCACTAAAGCTAGGATAGTTCTAGATGCATGGAATTGATGACCGACAATAGAAAAGACCATAAAGGTTTTAAAATTAGGGTTTAAAGGATGTCTGTACAACCAAGAGGTTAGCTATATAGACCTTTGGTGTTGGTTGTACATCCCTCTAAATGCTAGGTGTCCATGTTTCAAAATCTTCTTTATTAGGGTTTTAAGGTCTTATCAGTACAACCATGTGTTTGGCTGTACAAACCACTAAGCCACCAAGTTTATGAGTTCTAGAATCTTCTCTGTATTACTGTTTTAGGACTGGTTTGTATAATAATGCGCTTGGCTATACAACCCACTAAACCAAGGCTGGTAAGTTTGGGCTTTTGGCCTTATAGGCTTGTGCTTGATTTTAGGGCTTAATCAAAAGTTTTCTAAGGCCTTTACTCTTTTCCCTTTTGCAATTTTTCTTGCATTTTAGGGAATAATTTCAATGATTTTCATCATTGGGCTTGTATCCTAAGGCCCAAAGTTTGATGCTCACAATTTAACCTTTCCTTTATGGGGCTTGGAAAACAACATTTGAGAAATGGTTGTTGAAGAAGATTGAATAAAACATTCAGGGAATGTAAGCATTAGGAAGGATACCAATGAATATAATTCTTTAACAGCTCCTTAAGTAGGCACTAAAGCTTGATCTGAAAGCTTTCTAGCAGGTATCAAAGTATTCTCACGTGCTTATAGGAGCTTTTTAATAGGTATTGGTTAGGTTTTGATAGCTTTCTAGCAGGTACTGAGTGGGTTTTGATAGCTTTCTAGCAGGTACTGAATGGGTTTTGATAACTTTCTAGTAGGTACCAGGTAGGTTCTAATAGCTTTCTAGTAGGTACCAGGTAAGTGTGTATATCCAACAACTCTCATGCAAATACTGGTTGTATATCTAGTAGCTTTTAAGCAAGTGCTAGTTGGTTATGCATTTGTAGCTGTCTCCTATAGTAGGGTTGAACACAGTTTGGTCTAATTTAGGGATTTAAAAATCTCCAAAATTGGACTAAGATTTTAGGGATTGTAAAAATGTAGAATTGGTAATGTCCTAAATTTTTAATTTAGTTCGGTTTGGTTCCTCATAAATTTGAAACGATTCAATTTGATTCTTCAATTCTTTCAGGACAATTAGGTTCGGTTCAATACCGGTTCAAGTATTTGATTGCTTCAATTTATCAAAATTAAACTTTACATTTTTTTATTTTTATGAACCAAAATAAAATAAAATATATATTTTTCACTTTTAATCATTCAAAGACTAAAATAATAACTAATAATTTACACATTAACTGTTAAATTAATTTTTTTAAAATTTCACTACTAATTTATAATTTATAATTAATAAATAGTCTAAATTAAGTGAATTAGTAAAACCAATACTATATATATATATTTCAATTCGATTTTTCGGTACGAGAAAGTTATAATAGTAGTTTCATCTGATTCTTAGTTCGGGAATATAAAATCTTCGGTACCATCTTGTTTAAAAAAATTGATACGATTCGATTCAAATATTTTACTTTTCATATTGAAGATTTTTTATTTTGATTCGATCCAATTTGAAAATCTTTGAGTCCCATGCTCACCCTTATTTTGTAGCTACTAATGTTCTTAAATCTTCTGGAAGTGTCTTAGCCCTCTGGTTGGTGATTTTGACTCAGAGATACCTCTTGGAGATGATCTTATGTCATATTGACCCTTTTAGCATGCTAAAGTGTCACCTTTTCATTACAGCCTTTTTGGTCTTTTAGAGATAAAATTTTGCTCCTATAACCCTTTTGGCTATTCTAAAGATGCATCTTTGTTGGGAATAATGAATCTGGGTTCATAATCATTAGGTATCCTTTTATGGTACCTGTTTTCAATTGAAATAGTTCTTAAAATGTGAATTTTGCTTAGGGAGTTCCTCTAGTTCTGTTGGAAGGGTCAACTCTACTATTTGATGGCATTTTGGTAATTTAATGAGTGAACTGAAAAGGTTGAATTGTCTTTTTCAAGCTTTTGGCAATGCTTAGGGTAGTTTGGTAATTTAAAATCTAGGGCCCATTCTTTCTTTTCTTCTTCCTATTTTTCTTTTTTTCTTCTCTTTTTTTTGTTGGTCTCCAGTGGTCTGTATTGATAAGGCATTGTCTGTATAGACAACTTAATGGGATTCCATCTGAAAAATGGAACATTGTTTGTACAGACCAATTCTTCTATATAAGGGCCATGAAAAGCTATAGTCTTATTTATGCTTTCATCCTTTTCTCTCTTCATTTCTTCTCTTTAAAATTCTTTAGACTTAGCTCTTTAGCTTTCCCTTTGCTTTTAGAGTTTTCTCAATGGCCGAATCTAATGATCAGATGGTTGACGCTTTCGACAAGTTTTTCATATGGCCATCTATGATGCGTTGAGGCTATTATGGTTGCCTAGGGCTTTTCAGGCGTAACCCCTAAACAAAAGGCAACTGCAATGATTGTTATAGTGGGCTTCAAGTCATGTCAATGGCCTACAACCTTTACTGTCATCTAGCGGAGGCTGCCTCTGGTGTGGTAGTTTTTCTTTCCTTGTTCTTTTACTTTTTGAATGATTATTTATTAATTTTTGCTTTTAGCATTGTAGACTTTGAAGGACCATCCCAGATTTATTGTCTGCATACGAACACTAGGTTAGCTTTAAAAAATATTTAGAACTGGTTAGGATACTCACCTTTTAGTTCTTAAAAAATGATACTTAATTAACCTTTCTTACTATATGTTAATTGATTTGTTGCCCCGGTTTGCATGCCCTTATCGATTTTTTAATTTGCAAAATTGTTGAAATTAATTTATAGGATAATATAGAAAGGATTGAATATGTACTTGAGGTACAAGATAATTTATTATTTTTGTTTATTTCCTACAACTTTTCTATTGATTTCAAAATTCTAAATTAGACCTAAGACTTTGTACAATTTTAAAAAAATTAATTTTTGTAGTTCTCTGCAAGATTTGCGAATAATGCTTGCCATGACTATGATTGATTATTTTTGCCTTTCAAAATTTCCTTACATTATTTGAACACCTACACATGAAAAAGTATAGGATTTTATTTCATTTTTCCAAAAAGCAAAATTTTTTACATACCTTGGATTGGTGACTTGATTCTTTTCTACTGGTCGACTTATGTGACCTTGATTTATGTCTTTGTGCATGACTTTTCATTATGTTTGTTTTTCTTTCATTTGCTTTTTGTATCGTGTGGGATTTAAAAGATTGTTTGCTCTTTTATTCATTGTTTTTCCCTTTTCCTTCTAGCTAGAGTTTGGCTCAGAGAGTTGCATCTTAGAGTCATCACTCGTTTGGAGGAGACTAGTCTCATGCCATTTCTTTGGACACTATCGAAGAAGGCCCTCGCGGATTGACTCTATTATGACTTAGAAGCTAGTAAAACGGTGGATAGACGCCACCCACACCTTTCATCTGCCATTAATAGGGGAGGTGACAATCATGCTAAGATTTCACTTATTTGATCGGGATTTGGTTCTCATTTATTCCCCTTTCCACTGATTCTGGAATGCATGAACCTGGGCTATAGACAGACTGTATCCGTCGATTCCTAGTTTGTGTTCCCATGATGAAGGGGAGTCTCTCCTTTGAGTAGCTGACCTAAAGGTTGGTGCTCCCACTACTTTCGAGGACAGTCCATAAGAGGTAGTGGATTAGAAGGCATACTGATTTCTATTTTACAACTTGTTGAGGTTGCTATTTGTGAGCCCATCGGATGTAATGGAGTCTGCTTGCTGCCCATATAAGAATTAGGACTCATCTACCACTTTGATTAGGAATCCACCGTGTTGGCTTATTTATATCAGTTCCTAGAGTAATGCAGTAGAGGCTAATCCTACATGAGAGGTGCCTGGTGCGTATTCATCATAAGTATTTTTATAACCTTTATCTTTTCTTTTCACTTTATCCATTAATCCTCTATTTTGATTATTTCATCCTAGCATTATGCTTTGTTGACGAGCTTGATTTATGGAGTTAAGCATGTTATAGGGTAGCAATCCCTTACTTGAGAAGGAGGTTATTATCCTCTATTTATGAGGTAATGTGCAACTTACCAATAAGAGTTCTCAATGTTGGTCAAGCGTGCATGCCTGAACACCTTTACCCTAGAATAGGTATTGTTTTCTTATAAGAGAAAACAACTATTAGTTTAAAGTGTTGGTTATTGATTTTGGTCTTATACTTATAGTGGTGTTTTGAAATAATTTATTCTTATTACAGTTATGCCAGGACTAAAAGGGGCTTGCTAATACCTAACAACTAGAGGTGGTAAAGGCAGAAGGTGAATCCTATGGGCTACGCTTATTGATGGGCCCCTTCTTATCAGAGTGGTACCTTGGGGAGCGGTCCTCCAATGGCACGAGGAGCTAGATGCTCAACCTTTTCTTTTATAACCTTCTTCAAATATGTTTTAGGCAGTGATCATGGAGGATGAGGAGAACTAGGCTACTCTATGATTTATGCCAGGGGAGCAACTCATCTTAGATAGGGTCACTTATCGAACGTGGATGATCGAGGCTTTTATATGGATGATCTTGATGAAGGAGACTATGATTCGAGAATTTTCATAGTATGAGGCACATAAAGGGATGATTTTGCATTGCAGGGCCTGAGGGATGACTGTGTACACTGAAAAAAGGTATTATAAGCCCACCTTTTTCATCTGAGGTTGCAAGAGGGCCTATACTTTTGCTCTTGGGGGATTAGAGCTTGTGGTGGTGGGTGAGCTTGATCTAGTCCCTGACAGCATGGTCGAGTCTTGCATGGCACCTTTGGCCGGGTCAATGATGGCTCTAGAAATCACCTTGCCTTGGTGTACTTTTAAGCCGACTAACATTACACATGTGAGTCTCTTTTACTTTGTATTTTCATTCATTCTGTCCTTGAATTTGATTATGCATCACTCATAGGTTGTGTTCTTTTATAATTTCCTTAGGTTTAGGAAAAGGCATTAGTGGACCTGATTACTACTCTAAAAAGAGTAGTAATATAACATACTCAGGAGATATAGGTTAGTAAAATGTGAGTTATAAATACATGTTTATAAGTGTGATAGTGTGCTTAGTGTCCTATCCATCTTAACCCTTAGGTATCTTGTAAGAGATGGTGCAACACCTAACTCGGGAGCCACAGGCCACAAAGTAAAGATTGGCTACGGCTGAGGCCCAGATCGAGCTAATGGCGCTGCCAGTAGTTAAGGACTCTGATGAGTAGGTTGCTTCAGAAGGAAAGGGTAAGGAGGGAGGGATTACTTTCAAAAGTAAGGAGGATTGAGTTGTCTAGGATTTTTCTAACCCTTTCGAATGTTTGTTTTATTTTATTGTTTGAATATTGTTTAATTTTGATGATGGTTTTGGTATTGTAAGATAAATACTTAGGCCACTTCAGAAGCCCCCTCTTTTTTTTTCTTTTAGATGCTTGTGTGAACAATAGTACTTTAGGGTGTGACTGGGGTGATTCCACCTCCATTTTTGTTAAACTTTGAATTTCTTATAGTTTAGGCATAAAAACTTTGATTTTGGTCTTGATTTTATGTTTTGAATGAATGGTTTTACTCTTTTTAATTTATTCATGTATATACATGCCTTTAAGAACAGGTACACACCGATTCATAAGCCTAAAATATAAGAGAAACTCTACTTGAAAACTAATAGGAAAAAAGCTTTGTATAAACCATTAGGTTGTTTATACAGACCATAGGTTGTCTGCATAAACAACTTAATGGTCTATGCAACCTTGCAGTATTATTCATAACTGTCAAGCACTAAACCCTTTCTCTACCTTTTATAAATACCTTTTATAAATATACATTCACGATTTCCACTTCCCAATCTGTCATTTCCAACTTCCCAAACATGTCCAGAGTATTTTTGAGGTTTCTTCCACCCCAAAGTCGGTTCAATTTACCTTGGATAGGTCTTGGGGCTCTTTATTGCCTCCTATCTATTTGACTTCACTTAGTTTTGCTTCGAGTGGCTTGAGGTTTATGGGATCCCACTACCCATTCTTTCCATTTTGGAGAAATTGAGATTTGCCCTCTACTATAGGAATTTGGCGCCATTCTTAACTGTTGTGTCATGGCTGCTGATCATATCGCCTTGCCATGATTAGGTTATCTGCATGTCCAAAAGATGATGGAGCTGTTCGATTTGTGATATGATGATGTGCCCAGATGCACCTTAGGTGAGAAGAAAATTCTCATGGTCCCTTTTCTCACTCTTTATTCTTTTAGAGGTCATGCTCGGGTATTACAGGCTTGTATTATAGTGACAATTCTAATGGGGGAGTTCTTATTGCAGTGAGATGATAAAGGGATAGATTTGTGAATTTTACCCCTTCTCAAGGAGACCGAGCTCGAAAAAACTCCCTTTTCGATAATTCTAGGCAAAACCATTGTGGGCTTGGATACAACGTCTCTTAGTATTAACGATTCCTTTTCTAGGAGTCTGGTGCTACTTCTGGTACATGCCCCTAAATGGTAGCCTTTTTCATGTAATATAAATCATTATTTTATTTTGCCCTAATGTTTGTTTGGAATGCCCTCGCTGTTTTTTAATTCAATGAGTTGCTCATTTTTTATTAGGTAACCTTTTCAGGTTTTCAACCTAATGAGCCTTTATTCATTTTTGCTTCTTCTTTTTTATTTTTTTTAACATATGGTTATAGGAGAGATCGAGCTTCGTAGCCATTCTTACTATGAATGCAATGGATGTCGTATATTGGTGCTTGCGATATTTGCTAGTCTTGCCTATAATGGATACTGTTGAGAGTTATTATAAAGACATAAAGGAGATTGCATGATCATCCCCACTCTTTCATTTAGGACTTTTTTATGATCCTATTAGAGTACGTCGCTAGTTTAGCGAGCCTTAGAATGAGGTCCCTTTCCTCATTTACTTTATAGAGGGACCTTAACCCTGTGTTTCTTAGATAGTGTGGGTATTACGTGGGCAGACTATTACATCTATGACTTCTTCACTATCATAGACTTAGGCCTCAAAGATGATGCTGATTTCATGGCTTGGTTGCATGGTACTTAGTGTTGCAGGTTCTTTCTTATCTCACCTATGATAAATAACGAGCTTTCATGAAAAAAACTTATTGTATTAAGGCTAGTTTAAAGACATGTTTGACTATGGTTACTTTCATTATGCCAATGCATTTCCTTTTAATATTATACCCAACATAAATAATTTCATTTCACATATTTCATATTAATTAAGTGCATGGTCACTACTTTTAATAATGACATTTGATTGTCTTGCTATATGCCACTAGCTCTTTTGATCCTTTATCCTTCATTTTGGTCTTTTCCACCATTACTCTATGATTCCTATAGGCCAATCTCACTCTTGTCTCTTACTTCAATTGTTATATTTCATATCCTAATTTTTGCCTAAGCTACCCTTTCAGGTTTTTGACTTAGTAGGCTTTTCCTTTTTTTTTTTTTTTTCATATCTTTACATGAAATACTTCGTCTGCATGTCCAAGTTCATTAGCTTAAAAAGCTTGTTCCTATCCATATCTTATACCTTCATGGCTCTACTTGAATAAATTTGCTTGACCACATAATGACCTTTCCAATTTAGCTTAAACTTTCCTCAATAAACTTGAGTTTGTGGTCTAATTACTTTCAACTCTAGATTGCTAACCCTTATAGTGCTCTCCATGACTCTCTTGTTAAAGGTGCATGCCATCCTGGCCTGATACAACTTAATGTGGTAAATAATCTTCAACCTTCTTTCATCTAATAAGGCCAACTACTTAAACTAATTTTTCACCCATTAGTACTTAAGAATTTTTTACTTGATTAGCACCCACAAGGACTTCATCTCCATCTCAATCAGCAATACCACTTCCATTCCATACAACAAAGGAGTATGGCATCATTCCTATTAACGTTCTAACTATCGTTTGGTATGCTTATTATGCGAAAGATAATTTTTCAAACCAATCCTTATAAGTTTTCACCATCTTGGCAATGATGTCCTTAACATTCTTGTTAGTTGCCCCTTCTACTTTATTGGCTTGTGGCCTGTAAGGTAATGACTTATCATGTGTCACCTTATACTTTTCCATGACTATTTTGACTTTTGCTTGAAAATGTACTCCATTGTCCATTACAATGTGGTGCAGGACACCACAACAACAAATAAGATTCTTTTCTTTGAACCGAGCCATATGTTTTGCCCCTAACTTGCTGAAAGACTTAGCTTCTGCCTAATTAAAAAAGTAATCTACTGCCACTGTAATGTACTTATGCCCTCTTATAGAAGTCAGACTGATTTCTCCGATCACATTAATGCCCCAAGTTGTGAATTGCTAAGGTGACATTACATTTTGTTATTCCATAGGAGGTAGGTGATTAAGGTTGTCGTGAATCTGACATTTGTGTCAACTTCAAGCCATCCAAATGTAATCTTGCTCTGTACTGGTCCCATAATATCCCATCCTTATAATTTTCATTGCTAATGCATTCTCGTTCATGTAGGGACTATTTTAGAACCTCCTTTGTTTCTTTTTCTATCAAACACTTTAAGTGAACTCCTTTAGGTATTCATTTGTACACCATAGCATCATAGACTATGAACTACGATGCCAACCTCCTAATCATATCCTTGTCTTTCTTGTTAGCTCCTTCAATGTACTCTTTATTTTTTAGGTACCTTTGCATGTCATAATACCATGGATGATTTTCTACTGACACCTGTGTCATTCCTTTTTCAACGTAATAAGGTACGTAGTCTTTAGTGTGAGTAGTGGTTTCATCGAATCTTCTTTGGCCCATCCTAAACAAAAACCAAGGTTGCAAGGGCATTCGCCATAGCATTTTCCTCTCGTGGGAGGTGGTGAAATATGATTCTTTAAAAGTTTTGCATCAACCTTTTTAAATGCTCCAAGTTTGGGCTTAGTCGCTCTTCCTTTAATTCCCACTCATCAATTGCCTAAGAAATGACTAATAACAAGTCCTTAAACACTTCAACTATCCTTATCCTCATTTGTAAAAAAGACTCCAATACAAGTTCACAGGCTTTATACTTGGTCATGTTATTGGTCATCTTGAAGTCAAGTTTCTTAGCTATAGGAAAAAGCTTTCCTTCTGGTGACATGAAGATTACACCCACACCCTCTCATTTCTTGTTCACCATCCTATCAAACTACATTCTCCAACCTCGAGGCTCAATTACTCTTAACCCTTCATCCAAAGATTAGGGAAGTTTAGACCCTTATTCTTCTAGAAGCTATTTAGCTAGGTACTTTGTAAGTACCAATGAATCACTTTCTTAGTTACATACTTGATGTCAAATTTCATTAATAGTATCAACCATTTTGCTAACTTTCCAGTCAATGAAGGAGCCTCATGCAAGTACTTGATCAAATTGAGCTTCAAAACAACCTCAAATGAGTATGAGTAAAAATGTTGTCTCAACTTCTTTATGGCCCATACCAATGCCAAATAAGTCTTTTCCACTTGGTTGTACCTTTCCTCATAAAGAAGCAATTTCTTGTTAAGATAGTACATAATGTGTTCATTCCTTGTATTATCCTCTTGGGCTAACATTGCCCTACCAAACTTTCTTCTACTATTAGATACAAAAGTAGTGGCCTTCCTGGCTTTGGTGGTTTTAGGACTGGCAGGTTAGTTAGGTACTCCTTTATTTTCTCAAAGGCTTTCTAACATTGCACATTCCACTTCACCGACATCCTTTTTCAATAACTTAAATATCGACTCACAGATGGGAGTGAGTCTGGCTATGGATTTGCTAATGTATTATAGATAACCCATGAAACCCCAAACTTCTTTCTCCATCTTAGGTATAAACATGTCTTTAATGGCCTTCACTTTGTCCGGATCCACTTCAATACCCTTTTTGCTCCCCACATGCACAGTAACTTACTAAATGTCACTCTGAACACACACATCTTAGGATATAACCTTAGATTATACTCATCAATCCTCTTCAAGAACTTTTTTGAGGCTTCAAAATGCCTTTCCTTTGTTTCAGACTTTGCCATCATGTCGTCCACATGCACCTCTAATTTTTTATGGATTAAGTCATGGAACATAGTGGTAACCATCATCTAATATGTTGTTCCTGCATTCTTCAATCCAAATGGCATCACATTGTGGTAGTACATCCCTCACTTTGTGATAAAGGCTATCTTCACTTTGTCAGTGATTGCCATGAAAATCTTCTTATGGCCTGAAAACTCATCCATAAAGGAGTACATGATGCATGTGGCCGCACTATCCATTAATGCATAGATATAAGGCAAAGGGAAATCATCCTTTGGGTAAACCTTATAATGGTCCCTGTAATCCACACATGTCCTTACTCTCTCATCCTTCTTTGACATCGACACTATGTTGGCTAACCATTATGAGTAATCAACTATCTCTAGGAACTTTGCATTTAACTACTTTCCCACCTTCTCTTTAACTAATTAGGCCCATTATGGTCTCATTCTTTTTACCTTGTACTTCATCGGTCTGATGTGTGGAGAAGTCAGAATCCTATGCTCAGCTATCCTTCAATCAACCCTTGGCATATCCTCATATGTCCAAGCAAACCATCTAGTAATTCTTGAGCAATTGTTCAAACTTTTGTCACTCTTATAGTGTGACATCATTGACAATGTGCTAGATTTTTGGATCTAACTATATATGAAGATTAAATGTAGTGTTATGCATGGAATTAACATTAATTATGTTTATGAAATGATGCATGCTATAAATACTACAATCAAGGAACACATCACACAAGTAAGCAAACTCATCATTCATTACTTTAACTATGGAAAAAAATACATCATCATTTTCATCGGTCTCATGTCGCTCGTTGTGAAAAGCTAAGATTGCTTAAAAGCTAAGGCTAAAGCCTAGAGAGAGAAAGCTTAGAGAGATAAGAGGAATGACTCAAATGAGGATAGGCCACTTTTGGAGGGGTTTCATAGTGGCCCCAGGCTGTGCAGCCCTCTAAGGCTGTACAAACTTAGACTAACTGTACAACATTAATGGGCCAAGCCAGCCCAAGCTGGGCTCGGTAGGTCTAACTCCTTTTTTTAGGTCAATTACCAAAACACCCTTCAAGCTCAATTATAGTCAAATTATCAGAATGCCCCTAGCTCATCTTTAAGCCCAATTATAGCCTAATTACCAGAATACCCATAGCTATTCTTTAAGCCCAATTATAACCAAAATTACTAAAATGCTCTTAACTATTCAAATGTCTCTAGAACACCCAAATAACCACATTTAAAACATCTAAGGAATATCTTGGAGTTCTTGATTCAAATCTAGCTAGATAAGAAGAAGATGGAGTTTTTCCAGTTGAAGCAGAATGATATGATGATGGCAAATTATAAAGTTGTAAGCATTAAATTTTAGGGACCATAGGATGCAAGCTCGATAATGAAAATCACTAAACATATTCTCCAAAATGCAAGCAAAAATCGCTAAAAAATAAAAAAAGAAGAACAAGGCCTTGAGACACCTTGAAAAAGCCCAAAACCAAGCTTACCACCAAGCCCAGAACCCAAACTACCAATTAGGATTAATGGGATATACAACCCAATAATTAAGGTTGTTCAACCCACTATTGGGGTATACAACCCTGTCTTAAGCCCTAATAGGAGGAACCTTTTGAAATTGGTCCCTATCTTAAACCCTAAGGTTGTATCGCCCTGACAGATGGACATACAACCTATTCTTAGTTGTTTAGTTCGCATGAAAACCCTAATTCCACGAGATCCATCTCCCTCCTTGTGATTGGATATAAACACTTTATAGCTAGAACAATTTTTGGCTCTGTGTACTCATCCATCACCTATAAATACCTCCTCATTTGAAGAGGCGTAAGAGGCTTAGAAACCTTAACAAAACTCTGCCAACTTTTCCTCTCAAATCACACTTAACATAGAAACCCTAAACCCTTACTCATTCTAAGGTAGAACAAGGCCTTTTCTCTTCATATTCTAAATTCACTAAGCATTTTGGAGGATATTAAAATCATTGTGTACCACTAAGGCCATGGAGTCACTTGAAGGATCCAGAAAAATCCCTTTTCTTTCCCTTCTCTTCTTATTCTTTTTTCCTTTTTATTTTGAAAAACATAACAATTGAAGGTTGTATAGACTTGAATGTAGTCCGTACAACCTAGGAATTGGGTTGTACAACGTTATTTTCTTACAATAGTTTTATAAAATCACACCTTTCCTTCCTTAGATTTTCGTATTTTCAATGTTATGTTTTGCACTTTTATGACTCTAATAGAATAATAGGATGTGGGCAAATGGCCTACAACCCTTATTCATTTCAAAAAAGGAATATTAAATAGGTTTTAAATGGTTTTAGAATGCATTTTGTGCTAATATTCCATGTTCCTTCATATTTTGATTGATTAACATGCTAATATTCCATGTTCCTTCATATTTTGATTGATTAACATATTAGGTGTTCTATTTGTATTAGATTTGGCATTGAACAATTAAGGAATTTAGGTTTTCTAAGACCTTGAAAGTCTTATCATGATAACCTTATGAACACTTTTTGACCATATTTGCCCTATGCCATTAAAAGTCCTCCAAAGTATTATGTTTCTTCATGCTCCATAGCTCATATCTTTGTGCTTGCTTGTTATTATCATATTTTTATGTGATGTTGGGATGTGTTATTATGGACTTAGTCACATAGCTTGGTACCTTTACATAGAAGACATGGTAACGTGGCTTTTATCTATTTATTTTATTTATTTACTTTATTTCTTCCTTTTGTCATTTAATCACTAACTTGCTCTCTTCCTTTAAGCATAAGTGTTCCTATTAGAGCTAGACCATGAATTTGGTCTTGACCGATATGCTATATATTTATGGATGAAGGGATGAGTGAATGGATGAATGGATATGCATGATGATCACTATACTATGATGCATGACCCACTTCCCCCCTTTTTGAAATAATTATACTTGAATGGATGCATGGATATGCATGATAATCCCTGTATTATGATACATGACCCCTTCTTCCCTTTTTTTAAGATGATTATGCTTGAATGGATATGTGGATATGCATGATGATCCTTAAACCATAATGTTTGACCCCACTTCCATTTGAATTGATGACTTGATTGGCTTGATTACACTAGAGGTATGTTTAAGGTCATTAAAATGGAATAATAAATAAGCTAAAATATTAAAAATAAACCAAAAATGCCTAAAGGTCAAATCCCAATATTTAGGTTGTTTGGAGGTGCCCAACCTTTTCCCCAGGACATACCCAATTTTTGAACCCAATCTTTGATGGGTAAAAACTAAATTGGTCTTGTAATTGACTTAACTTAGGCCAGATTTCACCTTGCCTTGATTCTTGTCCTGACCAAAGTTGGGTGGTGACTCCATAATTCCTAGGGACGATACTAAAGTGTTATCCCATCTTGGTCCTTTGATGACCACTAACTTGGACTTATGGCTTTGAACTAGCACAAGGCCTAAAGGAACCCCCGTTAATCCAAAATGCATTATACTTTAAGGTCATTACTAATGTAAATCCCTCGTCCTTTCAATCCCCCATTGATCAATAAATGGATGGAGTCACAAGCAAGATTTTACTAATTCGAGCCAAACTCTAGGTACTCACCATGGCAAATCCATTAGGGACCTGAAATTCACTTTGTGTTTAATCTCTGGTTCACTTCAGGCATTTTAAACTTGTTATTAGTCAAGTCCCTTTGTGTTCATGTAGCCTTCATACACCACGTGCATTAGGTATGCTCTTAAACAAATCGATGGACTCTCCAAACTTGAGACCTTAACTTCATTCAGGCTTAGGAGATTGCAATAAGGATTCATCATTCATAAGCTTAACACCTTTGAGCATATCAAATGTAAGATTATGATAATCGCCCCCAAGCTCATGGGAGCCATCATCTACAATAACCCTCTAAACCATTTTGTGCATATGAGAGCCAATAACACCTTAGAATAGGACACCCCCTTGTTTGTATTTCTCCTTTAGAGGAAGAGTTGAGGTTTTCAAGGAACATGGTTAGGCATCCATCAATGTAAGTACAATATTATCTTAAGGCCCTCATGTAAATATCCCATTATGTAAATATTCATATATCCCTTACCTCGTTATATAAAGAATTTACATGTGCATCCCTGCTTTTTAGGGATTGTTCACTTCCTTATACATTTTTTGTCTATCAAGTAATGTAAAGAGTTCTTTCCTTTGTATATGTGTCTTTTTGAAATCTTGACCCTTCCTTAGTCTAAGGCAATTGCTCATATTCTCTACCCTTTATTGGTGGAAGAATGGGACCTTACCTAGGAAATAGCTTCTAAACCTCATGTGTGGGAGGAATAAGGTTGGAAGGATCTTTTGCAAAATGATTTTATGCATATCATGCATACATGCATCAATTACTTGTACATGCATCATGCTTGCAACCATCATAGATTTATTTAAACCCTTGCGAAAGAGAAAGGGCAACTAACTTGCTAGGAAAAGTAAGATGTGTTGGACTAGGGTAGTTAATCCAAGTCTTGGACCTCTTTTGATCTTGACAAAGGAGATTGATCATGCCTAATATTTCAAATAAGTGTTATTTTGCAGCCTTTAGTGTTTATCTAAAGTTGGAAGTTGGATGAAGCTCAAAATTTCTCAAGTATGAAAAATGACTTCTAAATCATGACCGCTATCTTGTATTCGCAACCGCGATATGTGAAGAAGCATTGCTTGAAAGCAGATAGACGAAATCACAAAGCCATTCTCGGCCATGATTCATCCAAATGACAAAGTCCAAAATTGACAGATGAAATCGCGGTGTGTGTCATGCCCTAGTCACGACCGCGAATTTCAAAGTGACTCAAAAGGAAAGCAAGTCCACAATCACAACATGACACGTGTTCCAGCAGATCATTGGAAGTCAAAATTCGCAAAGGCATCTTATTGGTAGCAACTGCGAACTATGAAGAAGAAGATAACTATTTTTTACAGACGAATTCGCGTCTTATGTCTCGTCCTGTACAAGAAAGCTCGCAATCGCGACTTATGAAAGTAGGTTAAAAAGCAACGACTATATTTTCCTACTGAACTAATCAGAAGCTGCCACATGGACTAGCCATTAGATATAAATGGGATTTTCCTTCAGAAAGTTGGATTTCGCAACCGCTAATGAGTAGTAGCGATCGCGGATTGAGATTGTCAAGCATTTATTGCGAAATCTGTCAAGTATGTCTTAAAGATTTGATGAGCTATATTCTGCAACGTCTCTTTAGTGAAGTTGGGCTATAAATACTCCATCAAATAGCCATGAAGAAGGTTGCTAAGAAATTTATTACAAGTAATTAAAGCTCTCAATCTTTGCTACTCATTTTCTTCTATTTTCTTTATGAAATTGTATATGTTAGGTGTGAGCATTAAACACCAAGTTGTAAGGTTATAGTGTTAGCCTGTAAAAATACTTCAAGAAAGGTTTAAGCGTGAGCCTAGCGAAACACTTGAGTGAGGTTGTGTGTTAGCCTAAAAACACATTGTTGTAAGGTTGTGTGGAGCCATCAAAACACAAGTTGTACAAGTTGGGTGTGAGCTTGAAAACACCTTGAGATAGTGAAATACCCAATTTATATATTGGGGAGTGGACGTGGGGTCAATTATACCCGAACCACTATAAATCATTGTCTCATCTCTACTCATTCTTCTTCCCCTTTTCTTATCTTTTAATTTTTTATACACCAATTCAACCCCCTTTCTTGGTGCCAAGTGACAACAAGTGGTATCAGAGCAAGGTTTTCACAGTCAAACATTCATTGGGTGAAACAAGATCATGGCATAAGAAGCAATCTGCTCACACCTAAGGCTATATTTTGATGAAACCGACTATACTCATTAGAAGTATAGGATGGAGATCTATCTTGACATAGATGTGGTGGACCTTTAGGACGTGATAATCAAGGAATGGAAGCCTCCTACTAGAGTTTTGGACGACAATGAAGAATTAATCTCAATGGATGAATGGGTTGAAGCTCATCGGAAGTCAAATGGCAAGAAATAAGAGGGCAATGGCAATTCTCCTGAGCTCACTTTCTAGAGAAGAGATTGGGAGAGTGCAACATTGCCAAACCACACATGCCATATGGAAGACTCTAGAGAATTATCATGAAGGCACAACCTAGTAAAGTCAAGCCGTTTGGAGATGTATGTCACCGAATGAGAACTCTTCATGATGAAAGGCAACGAGAACATCACGAAAATGACCAACCAGCTCTTGTCCATTGTCACCAATATGAAAAAGTTTAGAAGAGCACTCACAAATTATGAGGTAAACACCAAAATCCTTAAAACTCTTCCACTTGACAAATTTGGGGCTAGGGTGTGTAGTATTCAAGAGTCCAATTCGGAGATTGGAAAAGTCCCAACCGATGTGCTTATTGGCAAGCTATTGACTTATGACCTGACCATTCAAAAAGATGAGCAAATGAAGAAGCTAAGGGGCTAAGGTGAAAAATCAGAAAAGAGAACCATGGGTCTCAAAGCTTCAACAAGGGAGAAAGAAGTGGACATCTCCTCAAGTGAAGAGGATAATGACAAAGAAGGAGAAGAGCTAGCTACGTTCTTAAGAAGAACCAAGAGTTGATAAGGAGAAGAAAAGAAAGAAAAGTCTTCAAGAAATCTGCCCAAAGTCTAAAAGAAATAACAATTGATGTCACATGCTATGAATGTGGCAAACAAGAGCATATGAAGCATGAATGTCTGAAGATAAAGAAGAAAAAGAAATGGGACAAAGAAAAGAAGAAAAGCTTCTCTGCCACTTGAGATGATGACTCAAGTGAAGATGAGGAAGAAGAGGAGGCCAACATATGCTTCATGGCACTAGGGGACTCTTGACAAGAGGTAAAAACATCTTCCCACTCCAATTCTGATTATGAGGTAGATGATATAGATGAAGAGCTTTTAGAAGCTCTAACTATGAGATGTGACAAGTATAAGTCACAAGACAAAAACTATAGGAAGAAGTGCTCCAAACTAGAAGATGAGTACAAGTCTTTAAATGAGCTTGTAAATGAATTGAGGGCTTCTAATGAAGAACTTAAGAAATCTGTTGAAAATTTATCTACATCATCTTCTTCCTTAGCCTCACTTAGAAAGGAGAATGACTCTCTCAAAAGGGAAGTCATTGAGCTTAGAAGCTCAATCTATAAATTCCATGCAGGAAAAAGAGGCTTTAGACACTCTTATTGTGTCACAAAGACCACCTTTAATTAGGTATGGTCTAGGTTTTAATGGAGCTTCATCATCTTCTACAACTACATTTTTTAGAGCTTCACAACCTCAAACCTCAAGCATTGAGGTGATTGGGAAGAAAAGTGCTCCTAACACTAAGCTTCCTAAGCTAAGGGCAAAGGAAAGGCTCCCTAAGGCTCTAGAGAACCCTTTACTCCTACTCGTCATATGTGTTCATGCATGCATTTACATGATCATGGTATGAGAAAGTTTCCTACTCATACTAAATTCATGCATAGGAAAAAGACTAACAAGTATAATCTCCAATGCCACTATTGCATGAAATATGGGCATGTCAATATACATTGCTTTATTAGGAAGACTCACCTCAAGTTAGAGGATCTTTCAATCACTAACCCCCTAGGACCCAAGTATGCTTGGGTACTAAAGAAAAGGTAATTGACTCTCATTTTGTAGGGAAATGTGACTACCACCAAAGCAAGTTATTGGCATGTGGATAGTGGTTGCTCAAAGCATATGATCGAAAATAGAAGACTATTCACATCACTTAAAGAGAAAGAAGGTGGAGATGTCACATTTGGTAACAATTCCAAGGGTAAAGTAATTGGCATTGGTACCATAGGTAAGGATGGTTGTTCATTAATTGATAATGTCTTACTAGTTAGTGGTTACAACATAATTTGTTGAGTGTAAGTCAATTGTGTGATAAAGGTAATAAGGTCACCTTTGATCCTAGGGAATGCCGAGTCACCACTTTGGTGGATGATGGGGTTATTTTCAAAGGTGAAAGGAAAGGCAATACCTACTCAATTGACTTAGATAATTTGGCTAATCAATCTTTCAAGTGTCTCATGTCTTTAAGCAATGAAGCTTGGTTATGGCATAGAAGGCTTGGACATGCAAGCATGGATCTTCTTCAAAGCCTATCCAAAGGAGAGTTAGTGGAAGGACTTCTTAAGCTAAAATACACTAAAGACAAGACATGTGGCCCATGCCAAATGGGGAAGCAACATCAAGCCTCCCACAAAGCCAAAAATTTTGTAAGTACATCCAGACCACTTCAACTTATTCACATGGACTTGATAGGACCTACTAGGAGTGCAAGCTTAGGTGGAAAGCATTATGCACTAGTCCTTGTAGATGACTGCTCTAGGTTTACTTGGGTATCTTTTCTAGCTCATAAGAATGATTCTTTTGATGTTTTTAAAAGCTTTGCAAAAAGAGTTTCAAATGAAAAAGGTTACTTCATAACTTCTATTAGAAGTGACAATGGAAAAGAATTTCAAAATGAATCATTTGAAAATTATTGTTTTGAGAATGAAATTTTTCATAATTTTTTAACTCCTAAAACACCTCAACAAAACGGTGTTGTAGAGAGGAAAATTAGAACTTTGGTAGAAATGGCTAGGACAATGCTCAATGAGTATTCCTTACCAAATTACTTTTAGGCAGAAGCCATTAATACCTCATGTTATATAGCAAATAGAGTTTTTAAAAGACCCATTCTTAATAAAACCTCTTATGAGCTATGGAATGGTAGAAAACCTAAGATTTCATATCTAAGAGTATTTGGATGTAACTATATTATGAATACCAAGGACAATCTTGGGAAATTTTTTTCCAAGACTAATGAAGGAATCTTTTTAGGTTATTCCACCTCAAGCAAAGCTTATAGAGTCTTAAATAAAAGTTTTATGGTAGTTGAAGAGTCTATGAATGTTGTCTTTGATGAATCTAGTAAACTTGATCTTAGGAAAGGTACTTTTGTTGATAATCTTGTAGGTGAACTAGAAAGGCTGGAATTGGAAGATACTATAAGAAGAGATGATAAAGAAGAAGGTGAATCATCAAGAATGGATGAGGAACCACAACTTCAACAAGAGGATGAACCAAGGCAAGAACTACCCAAAAATTGGAGATTCTCCAACTATCACCCCAAGGACTTGGTCATTGGTGATACATCAAAGGGTGTAAGTACTAGATCTCAATTACATCATTTAGATTATCTTGCATTTTTTCTCAATTAGAGCCAAAATCAATTGATGAGGCCATTTAAGATGAAAGTTGGGTACTTGCTATGCAAGAAGAACTCAACCAATTTGAGAGAAACAAAGTATGGGAACTTGTCCCTAGGCCTAAAAATCACCCAATTATAGGTAGTAAGTGGGTGTTTAGGAACAAGTTAGATGAGCAAG
>CATIWR010107230.1:0-37576 GCA_949677035.1 Omphalea diandra
TCTTCTTTTTCTTCCTTCTTTCCTTTGCTCTCTCTTTGTTTCTGGTATAACCCACAGTTTTCCCCTCAATTCTGACCCTAATTAGCAGATATAAACTTATTATAATAATATAAAATCATGGTGTTTCATTTCCATTGGTTGGAAGGTCACTTTTCCTCTTTTAGGCCCTCTTCTTCACTCATCAAGCACTTCCATCCATCTCCTAATTCCTAGATGCACCTTATATTTTTAGATGAGCCCTCAAACACCATTATTTATGATGCTATAATAAGCACACAACATGAAATAATTTGACATATAACTATGCAAACACTGCATATATGTTCAAGCATCCCAAATGCAACGATGCAATTGTCATTGTTGTGTTTTTACAATTCACATGTCTAAATGATTATTTATCTTGTGTATATGTTCATGTGAGATTTCATATCATTTGTGCAATGAATATATTCATGTGATAATGCCAATAAATAGGGACATGGATGTTACAGTACTGGTACCAAAGAAAGATAGGAAAGTAAGGATGTGTGTGCATTTTAAAGATTTGAATAAGGCTTACACGAAAGATGATTTTCCATTACCTCATATTGATGTGTTGATAGATAGTCTTGCAGTGTGTGTTGTGTACTCATTTATGAACATTTTTTTTTTTTTTTGCTATAATCATATCCTCATTGCTATCAAGGACCAGGTGAAAATAGCTTTCATCACATAATGAAGGACGTATTATTATAGGGTGATGCCATTTAGGTTGAAGAATATGGGGGCTATGTACTAACGAATGACAATAACTTTATTTCATGACCTAATCCATAAAGAAGTAGAGGTATACATTGATGACATGATGGTAAAGTTTGACATAAGAGAAGGGCATTTTGAAGATTGAAGAAGTTCCTAAAAAGAGTTAATGAATACAATTTGAGATTGAATCCTATGAAGTACGTGTTTGGGTTACATCTAGAAGGTTATTAGGACATGTGGTGAGTGAGAAGGGCATTAAAGTGGATCCATACAAGGTAAAAGCTATTCAGGACATTCTTGCACCGGAGGCAGAGAAGGAAGTCTAAGGTTTTTTAGGTCATTTGCAATATATCAATAGGTTCATAGTAAAACTTACTTCCATCTGCAAATCAATATTTAAGTTATGAAGAAAAGACTAATTAATGAAGTGTAACACATAGTTCTAGAAAGCCTTCAAGAGGATAAAGGAGTATTTGACCAACCCATCGGTATTAAAACCCCTAAAACTAGGAAAGCCATTAATCTTGTATCCGATAGTAAATGAAGATCCCACAGGTGTGATGTTAGCTCAGTAAGATGTAACAGGGAATTAACATGTTATGTATTATCTCAATAAGAAGCTATTGTCTTACGAAGAGATGTAATCTAATAGAGAAGACTTGTTTGGCATTAGCATGGGCCACAAGGAATTTAAGGCACTATTTCCAATCATAGTTTATGGATGTGATCTTAAAGCTTGACCCAATCAAATACCTACACGAGGCCCCTACTCTAATGAAAAGATTGGTGAAATGGTTGGCACTTTTGACTAAGTTTGATATCAAGTATGTGACAAAGAAAGTGATCAAATGGTGAGCAGTCATAGAATATTTAGCACAACCACCCCTCAAAGAGTGAGAATCAAAGCTTCCTCAATTCCTTAATGAAAGATTCAGAGCGATTGAGCTGTTGGGTTGGAGAATGTATTTTGATGGGGTAATGAACAAAAAGTGAATATGTATAGGAGTAATTTTGATCTCTCCAAAAGGAGAGCTCTTCCTTATGGCTACCAAGCTTGATTTTAAGGTAACCAGCAACATGGCTGAGTACGTAGCTTGTGCATTTGGATTAGGACTTTTGATGAAAATGAGTGTTAAGACTACTAAAGTATTCAGGGATTCATTGTTAGTTATCTCTTCGGTGACAAATGAGTAGGAATTAAAGAAAGAACAATTAGGTCCATACTTGAAACATTTAAAAAGGATAACACATAATTTTTAAAAAATCATTTTCTATCACCTACCACGGGAAAAGAATGCAATGGTTGATGCTCTGGCAACTTTGGTTTCTATATGGGATGCACCAAAAACGATGCCATTGAAGCCTTTTATCACACTCGGATCTATGATACCATGTCATTTCGATAGAAAGGTGGTATAAGTGTCAATGCATAATCAACCTTAATACTATGACATGCAAAGGTATCTAAAAAATGACGTGCAAAGGTATTAAAAACCCATAAAAGTGGTCCAAATAAAAGCTAGGACAATAAAATTAAAAATAAGAAAAAGGAAAAAGAAACAATAAAATGATAAAAAGAGGTTGCAAGACAAATTTATACCTAAAGTAGCAATAGCTTCCCCACAAATGAATTGTTGACACTGAGAGCTACTTTGTTCAAACCCACAATGGTCTCACATAAGATTGTTAGTATTAGGGTCTTCCTTGACTCTGTCCCACCAAAAGTAGCAAAATATATAGATCGATAGATCAATCTTCCCATCCTCTCTTCGTATCAAGTACTCGCCCATCAGAATTAACATCATAATACGAGTTTACGCTGCCTAAGCATGACTCCCGGAAGGGTAGAGGGTGAGAAAATGAGCCTTAAGGATTTTCTCCTCACCTAATGTGTACCTAGGCACCTTATCATATTGTATATCAAATACCTCCATCATCTTTCGAACATATAGGTAATCTAGCTATGAAAGAATAATCTGATTTGCAACTATAACATGATAGTTAACGATGGCCCTGAATTCTTCTAATAGGAGGTAGATATTTGTATTCTAAAGTAAAAGGTATGGATAATGGAATCCCATAGATCACATGTCGCTCGAAGAAAACTCAAATCAAGACAAATAGAAGAAAGATAGCGAAGAGTTACATGACTTGCCTTAGGTAGATCAAACAGATTTGGAGTGGGAAAAACCTTAGAAATGCTTTTACCATGTTTTGGAGATTGAAAATAGGAGTTTCAAAGAGAAGAGCCATGCATGGGTATTTATAAAAGAGGATGGGGTTACTTAGTGTTTAATAGCTATAGACAACTCAATAAGGTTGTAAAACCTACATAAGATGCTTGTGTAGTCAACAAGTGGTCTATACAGACCTCCTTTCAGGTTGTATAGACCCCAATCTCCAAGAAAATTTTGCCAGCACTTTCTCGCATTTTTGGGCTTGAGAATTGCTTATACCAACTCTAAGATGCATAGATGTAAAAATAAAAAGCCAAAATAGTTAAACATGCATTCATAATATAAAGTAAGATACCAAAATCAAAATTAGCATTAGAAAAACACAAAATTTGTCATTATAACATTTAACCGAAATAAAGGCTTTTACATCACCTAAAATATCAATCACAATTGTCCAAAAAATATATCAATGAAAATCCTAAAATGTATTATACTAAAATCAAAGAAAACAAAAAAAAAGTCCTAAAAAGGAGGATGGTCGCAAGGGCTTAGCTATCCCTGCTGTCAAAGGGAGTCTTCTTAGTGTTTTCTGTCTCACCATCTGTTGCTGCATATCCACCTTCTTTGATCACTCGATTCTATGTCTCTATCTAGATCGCATCTTCTCCTACGCACTGGTTCCTATGTTAGAGTTCGCGAGTCAGACACTAGATCGTCTCCTTCAATATACATGGGGGTTAAAGTGGTTAGGGCACAAATCACACATGAAAACATAGGATGTGAACATGGATACATGCATTCTTGGCAACAATCATTAAAGGAGTTTGTGACTAAAAAAATTGAGAAAGTCAGAAGAGGAGCATCTAGGCAAATCTCTCTCCAACAGCTAGTTCCAACAAGCATTTCAATAAGATAGACGACCGTTGAGGTTGTATTCTCACCCAACAACTGCCATGGAGATTGTCCAACAGGCATTGAGTGACTTCTTTATGACATGGAGTGACAACCTTCTTTCTAACAGCTAGTTTGTGTCTTTGCCTATAAAAGGATCCTCTGGTAATAGAAATAAAAAAAAATAGTAAAAAACGAGTATTTCTATTATGAAAGCAATCTTTTAATAAAAGGGGTGAAATAAGTGTGATCTAGCTTTAAAGGAAGATCATTATCAAAAGCTTACAAAAGTCATCTTTAAAACAAAGTTGAAGAAAAAGTTTTAAGAATTTTCTCAAAACTCTCCACCAAATCAAACATTTCTTATGTGTGTGTTCTATATTGTTTATTGCTTGAGTGAGAGTGCTTTTTCCTCATCTTTTAAGTTGTGAATTCTTTTAACAAAGCTTTTGGTTAGAAGATCTTAAAAGATCTAAAACCATCTTTGTGAAAGGTTTAAGATAGTACATGCAAATTACTTTGGGAAACGGTTTTAGTAGCATTTGAAAGTCTACTTGTAACGACTTGATAGTGCTCGAAAAATACTATTATAAAGGTGGTTAATAGCACCTATAGGCTATTTGGATAATGAAAGGCTCTAGTGGAAAAACTAAAGGAGAGGACATAGGCAAGATTGTGCTAAACCTCTATAAACTGATTGTCTTGATTCTTCATTGTTTCCACATATATTATCATTTGTTTTTACTTGTCATTTGCCCTATTCAACCCACTCTTCTAAGCCACCAAAGGACAATAATTGGTACCGAAGCTCGTCTTTCTATCAAAGCTTAAGTGCTTAGAGTAAAGATAATGGTAAGTCATGAGGAATCGCAATCAATCCACAAGTCGTCGTTCTACAAAGGAGATTACTATGGGTATTGAAAAAACCATATGAAGATTTTCCTAAGCAATGAAACCTTATATCTATAGGATATTGTCAAAGAAGGAAAACAAGTTCTAAGTAAACTAGTTAGAGATATTCTAGTACTCAAGCCCAATAGTGATCGACAACAAAAGAGAAGAAAACAAACTTGAAAAAATAGATGAGCTATACATGTTCTCTTTTGTGCATTAAGCTACAAACGTGCATATTATCTAAAGAAATTTAGGACACCTTGCAGACTCAGTATAAAGGTACCATTGAAGTCAAAAAGAAAAAGATACAAATGCATACTTATATATATGAAACATTTATATATCAGCCTAGTGAGACTATCACTGAGATGTACAATAGGTTTATTGACATAATGGGCGCTCTCAAAACTCTTGGAAAGTCCTACTCCAACTAGGATACGGTAGCAAAGATCCTAAGAACACTTCCTAAAGACAAGTGGGAAGCCACAAAGACAACAATAGAAGAAGCTAACAAGCTGGAAGTCCTATCACTAAATGAGCTCATGCTAAAGGTACTAGCCCATGAAATAACTCATGAGAAGCCAATTAAAAGCTTTGGAGTGAGAAAGAAAGATTTGGCCCTAAAAGCCAAAGAGGTATGCTCTGAATCCCCTTCTTCTTCTTATTTGCTAACATCTTCTAATGATGATGAAAATAATAGTGAAGATGAGCACCTCACCCTTATAACAAATAAAGTAAAGAAATTTCTTTCAAATCAAAAAAGCAAAAGGGCAAGGAGATATAAGAAGAAAAGCAATAAGAGTCAACTCATTTGTTATGGATTCAATGAGAGAGAGCACATCAAGTCAGATTGTCCCAAGGTAAAGAAGAACAAAGTTCTTGCTAAGAAACACACCTCCAAGAAAGAAAAGGAAGTGTATAAAGCTTCTTGGGATGACACAAGTGACTCTAAACCTGATGAGGAGGATATTAGAAAGAAGCTGAACAATCTTTGTCTCATGGAAATTAAAGAGAAATCGAAAGAGTCCTTAAGTTAGCACTCCTTCATCAATGATAGTGATAGTGATAATGAGCATGAGGTAAATCCCCTTGATTCTTATTCTAGAGATGAGTTATATTCAATTATTACCAAGCTAACTATAAAAGTTAAGATGTTCAAGTCTAACACCTCTTCTATTAAAAAAAAAGAACAAATCTTTTAAAAGATTATGCTAAGAGTCAAGAGACTTTGGCTAAGGAGGTTGAGTCTTTAACTATTGAGAATTCTAAGCTCAAGGATAATCTCAGTAAATTCACCAAAGGAAAGGAGAAATTAGACTCCATCATTGAAATTCAAAAGAGCCCATCCATTAAGCATGGATTAGGATATAATGCTTCTACTTCTACTACTCCTACTTCCAAGACAACCTTTGTTAAGGCTAAGGAAGTTAGTATGCCTAAACCAATGAGAATGCCAAAAGTTCCTAAAAAAGGAAATGCCAAGAAAAATGGCATAAAGGCTAAGTTTGAACCTATTCACACACAACTAAGACATGCTTCTTATAAAGCAAACTATGCCTACATGTATCATTCTTACAAGCCTAAGAGGCAAAGCCTTCAAAGGTAGAAAAATTGGAATAATCATGCTTATAGATATACACCTCATATGAGCGCACCTCACATGAGAGCCATTTCTAGACACATAGCTCAAAGGAGTTACAAATCTCAGAGACACCATACACATGCTCCACTTAGAAATAGGACACTGGTGCACTTTAATAGTGGATGTTTTATTGTGGTATGCATGGCCATATTGCTTATTACTGCCTTTCTAAAAGGCATGATGAGCAAATGGCTAAATCTAACCCTTCAGGACCTAATAAGATTTGGGTACCTAAGACTTAATTCTTTTTATTTTACAAATGTGCTTGAAATCCCAAGTTAGAAATCAAGAGTGGTATCTTGACAGTGGATGCTCAAAGTACATGACAAGAGAAAGGGAGGTCTTCACGCAATTAGAGAAAACTGAAGGACTTAGGAATGTATCCTTTGGAGACAATGGGAAAGCTAAAATCATTAACATAGGTAAAGTTGGTATGGATGTTGACTCACCTCCTTGATAAAGTATTGCTTATTGATGGACTCAAACATAATCTGCTGAGTGTAAGTCAGCTTTGTGACAAAGGCCTTAGAGTTATGTTTGAACCACAAGCTTGCTATATGTCAAGGATGAGTGACAACAAAATTTTATTTATTGGTAGGAGAATTCATAATGTTTATGCCATTGATTTAAATTCTCTTATTAACCATGATGCAAAGTGTCTCATATCTATAGTGGATAAAGGTAAAACCTAAAATATAAGGCTAGGACATGCTAACATGGAACTCCTCAACAAGCTAGAAAGGAGAAACTTGGTTGAAGGTTTGCCTGAAATCAAGTTTGCAAAGGAAGGAGTTTGTAAAGCATGTCAAAAGGGAAAACAAGTAAGATCTTTATTCAAAGCCAAGAATAAGGTAAGTTCATCTAGACCTTTATAATTACTTCACATGGATTTATTTTGACCCATTGGAGTGTCTAGCTTAGAAGGCATGCAATATGCATTTGTCATAGTAGATGACTACTCTAGGTATACTTGGGTGTTGTTCCTCCCTCATGAGGACTCTTATTTTGATGCATTTACCACCTTTGCCATGATAATTCAAAACCAAAATGATTTGAAAATCTCTTCAATTAGAAGTGATCATAGAGGAGAGTTTGAGAATGTTAAGTTCCATAGCTTCTATGATGAATATGGTATCTCACACAACTTTTCAACTCCTAGAATAACACAACAGATGGTGTTATAGAAAAGAAGAATATAACTCTTTAAGAGATGGCTAAGACCATATTAAATAAGTACAATCTTCCTAAGTATTTTTAGGCTGAAGCTATAAACATTTCTCGTTATGTCCTAAATAAAGTCTTAGCCAAGCCTTTATTAAAGAAAACTCCCTATGAGTTGTGGAACAATAGAAAGCCTAAGGTTACATATTTTAGAGTCTTTGGTTGCAAATGTTTTATTCTAAACACTAAAGACAACTTTAGCAAATTTGACTCTAAATCTGATGAAGGAATTTTCCTTAGATACTCTACTACCAGCAAAGGGTATAAAGTCTTTAATAAGATAACACTTATTGTAGAGGAGTTTATGCAGATTATATTTGATGAATCTGACCCCACTTCTTCAATAATAAAAGAAGATATTGATGATCTTGTATGTCCTATGAGTGAGCTGAACATTGGTAAAGAAGGGAAGATGTGGACAAACCATAAGAAATGAGGAGTGAAAAAAATACAAATCAACCTCTTCCTACTCCAAATGAAGAGCAAAATCAGTTAGAAATAGATTGGGTCTTTAAGAAAGATCATCCAAAAGATCTTATCATTAGTGATCCTTAAAGTTGAGTAACTACTAGATCATCATTTAGAAATGCATGCACTAATCTTGTTTTTATTTCCCTTATTGAGTCTAAGTCCATAGATGAGACCATTAAAGATGAATATTAGGTATTTGCTATGCAAGATGAACTTAATCGGTTTAAGAGGAACAAAGTATAGACTTTAGTTCCTAAGCCTCAAAAACATTCCATTATTGGAACCAAGTAGGTCTTTAGAAATAAGCTTCATGAGCATGGAACCATAGTTAGGAACGAGGCTCAGTTAGTAGCCAAAGGCTATAACCAAGAAGATTGAATTAACTTTGATGAGACCTTTGCACCAGTAGCAAGATTGGAAGCCACTAGGATTTTGCTTGCATTTATATCTTATATGAATTTTAAATTATGTCAAATGGATGTCAAGAGTGCTTTCCTTAATGGCTATATTGATGAAGAAGTCTATGTTAAACAACCATCTAGTTTTGAAATCCATTGCTTTCTTAACCATGTGTTCAAGCTCACCAAAGCCCTATATAGCTTCAAGCAAGCTCCAAGAGCTAAGTATGAAAGGTTGAACACTTTTCTTATAAAGAAAAGGTTTTCCAAAGGGGTGATAGACACAACACTCTTCTCTAAAGAGAAGAATGAAAACCTATTACTTGTGCAAATATATGTAGATGATATCATTTTTAGTGTAAATAGTGGTGCAAATATGTATATGTAGCAAATAGTGGTTTTCTAAAGGGTTGGTAGACACAACACTCCCAATGATCAATTTTTTGAAATTCAAAGGGAGTTTTCTAAACTTTTATATAAACTCCTCAATCCCTAAAGTTGGTTCATTGTATGCATTTACTATGCTTTTGACTCTCTCTCTCTCTCTATTTGTTGTTATTATTTCATTTGCATTCCTACTTGCATCAATCCTCAAACACTTAACCAAATGGAACCCAAACCTAAATCAACCAAGAAGTATATGCAACTGGCAAGAAAAAAACCCACAACCTTATTACTCAAGCTTCGAAATAGAAGAAAATTTAGCCTCATTGTTAGCCTAGCAAAAGAAGAGAACATCTGAACCATCTTCTACACTATAATCCTTAAAGAAAACCAAACCTAACACCATAATCAAAGGGAAAAGCGAAGGTCATGAAAATAAAACAAACCTCTCTCCTAGTTCAACAATTCCATCTTAAAATAGAGAAGGAAAAGGAATTAGCGCTCAAGCAATTTAAAAGACATCTTGAGGGAGGAAAATTCTATGAATGGAGTGATCTACAAAAGTACATATTGACAGAAAAAGTGGAGGAACTAATGGTAGGGATAGGATGGGAACTCTTCTGTCATATAAAAGAGCCCTCCTATCTAGAACTTAGAGTAGAATTCCTCACTACACTGGAAGTTTTAAGGAATTATTGCCATACCTATGCTCAAGACAATACAATAAATTTTAGGATTTTTGGCAAAAAAACACTCTAAGGCCAAATGAAATAGCAAAATACTTTGATGCCACCATAATAGGAATAACAGAGCCTTCTCCCATGTTCAAGGTAGATGTGAATCAGTTCTAGAAATCAATAATGGATGGGAAGAACAACTACAACAATAACAATAGTAAGGCATCAAAGATAAAGAGCCAAACCTTGAGAATATCTCATCGTTTCATCATATGGAACATAAATGGGAGAGCTCAATCTAATGGCAACTGCATAATCATAGATTTGTTCTATCTCTAGTGCATGAAGAACAAGTAAAGGATTAACACACCTTTGTTGTTGATGTAAAGGATTGATGGTCAAATAGAAAAAGGTAAAAGTTCATGATAGGTTATTACATTACCAAAATTGCCAAATATGTGAAGGCAATACCTCTAACAAAGGAAGAACTTGAAGAAAATAACATTGTGTTAGAGAAACCGCCACACAATAAATCAATAAATGAAAAGATGCTTTTGAGCATAGTGTAACATCTTCATCCCTATTTGTTGGCCCTAGGCACCAAGAAGGGGGGGGGGGGGGTTCAATTGGTGTATAAAAATTAAAATTGGAAAGAGAGAAGAGAAATGAGTAAGAAAGAAACACACAATTTATAGTGGTTCAGGTATAAACAACCTTACATCCACTCCTTAATTCTTAGAAATTGGGAGTTCCACTATCTTTCAAAGGTGTTTTCAAGCTTACACCAAACTTTTACACTTGTGTTTTGAAGGCTCACACAACAACCTATACACTTGTGTTTTGAGGCTTACACAACAACATTTACACTTATGTTTTAATAGGCTCACATAATAACCTCTCTTGTGTTTTGAGGCTCACATAACAACCTATTATAATTGGTGTTTATGCTCACACCCAACAATGACTTAAAAAATAGAAAATAGAGAGTAACAAAATTGCAAGAGTTTGGGTCCAAAGTTATCATTCTCTTGCATTTACATCTATTTGGTGAGTTATTTATAGCCTCTACCTACTAAAGAGACGTTACAATAAAACTGGTATAAAATCATCAAAGTGTGCTAGATAGATTTTCGCATTAAATGCTTGATAGTCTTAATTCGCGGTCGCTACTACTCGTTAGTGGTTGCAAAATCCAAATTCCATAAGAAAAACCCCATTTGTATCTAACAACTAGTCCACATGATAAGTTCTCATTAGTTCACCAAGAAAATATAGTCGTTGTCTTTCACCTGCTCTCAAAAGTAGCGATCGCAATTTATCTTGTACAGGACGCGAATTCCTCTGGCAAAAGTGTTCATCTTCTTCTTTTAGGTTCGCAGTCGCTACCAACAAGTTCCCATCGCAATTTTTGATTTCCAATGGTTACCTGGGACACTTGTCAAGCTATGGTTGTATACTTGATTGCATCTTGAGTTACTTCAAAATTTACAATTGCGATTGAGGCAAGCCTTACATTGTGAATTCATCTGTGACTCCAACTTTCCTTTCTTTGAATTGGTCGCGGCAGAGAAATGACCCGTGAATATGTTTATCCATTTTGTCAACCTATCTTGGTCTAGTTTGCGATCGCGATTTATTAAGTTACGGTGGCGAATTAGAAAGCACTTGTTTACTTTAGAGAATTTTTTTTAACTTCATCCAACTTCCAATGTAAAGATTAACTAAAAGCTGCAAAACAACATTTAATATGAAACATTAGAATTGATCAATTCCCTTTATGCAATGAATAGGTTAACCACCCTAGTCCAACACCATTCATTGGCATTACCACATAAACATATTCATTGCATAAATTATTTGAAATCCCACATGAACATATGCATTGGATAAATGATCATTTAGACACATGAATTGGATAAGCACGATGATGACACATGCACCATTGCATTTGGGACACTTGAACATATATGTAATGTTTGTATAGTTGCATGGCAAATTATCTTAAGTTGTGTGCATGTTATAGCACCATAAATAATGGTGTTATAGAGCTTATTTAAAAGTATAAGGAGCATCTAGGGATTAGGAGATGGATGGAGGTGCTTAAGGGTGAAGAAGAGGGACTAAAAGAGGAAAATGAACATCCAACCAATAGGAATGCAACACCATGATTTTGTCTTATTATAATAGGTTTACAAGTGGAATTTTTTACCATTTAGGATCAAAATATAGAGCTTAGATGTGAGGTACAATAGAAGAAAGAGAAAGCTAAGGAAGAAAGAAAGGAAGAAAGAAGGAAGAAGAAGAAGGAGAGGGAGAAGAGTGAGCTGCCTAATAAGGAATCCTAAGGTTTTTGGTTCTGGGAAAATAGTTAAGCTAATTTATCTTCTTCTCATATGAAATTAACTCATCATGACATGTTAATCATGCATGGTTAGTAAGAATTATGGAGTATTTGAGGTAGAACTCTTGGATGGAAGTTGAAATTTAAGAGAACAAGAGCTGATTGTGTTGGTTTTGTTGTTAGAGCAGAATTTTGTACCCATGATTTCATAACTCTAGAAAAGGAAGCAGGGAAAGTGCAAAATATTAAAGTTGTAGCTTTATGCCACATATAAATGTGTATGAAATAGTTTTACTTGATTTAGTGTGTGTGAGGAGATATGGCTCCTTCATTAGGGCTAGTTCACAACCAACTAAAATCACCTCAGTCTTTATGTTTTCTTATATTTTGATGACCTTATGTTTAGTTTTAGACAAAGTAAAAAGCATGAAATTTGTAGGGTTATATCCCCTCTAAACACATTCAAAGTAGTTTGGATTGATTTATTATGTGGAAAGAGATATGGCTCATTGCTTGTGGTTGATCCTGTACCTAGATGAAACCTCACCTATCTTTTTAATTCTATTTTCCAAGAATTTGATAGTCATAGATTCGAACTTTGGTGATGTGAAAAACTTGAAAGTTTTATATTTATGTATGATCTATATGCCTATAAAATATTTTTTTTCCAAATTTAGCATGGTTTTTGAGATATTGCCCCTTCATCATGACTGGTTGTCACCATGTTGAAAACCTGCTCACCTTGAGATTGGTCATTTGTTTAGTGACTTTATAGACTGAATTAGACAATGAATAAAACATAAAAATTTTCCTTTATGCATTTTGTAACTTCTGGTAGATCAATTTTGCAATTGGATTTGTACAATTTAAGATATACCCAAAAATGTAAGAACTACTCAAACTGAGATGACATTGAAACATGACAAAATTAAAAAAATTCACCATATTTTCTATGTCTTATATTAATATGAAATTTTAGTATATTGTATCCTTATGTGTCTAGTTTATTTGAAAAAAGAATGAAGTCATTTGGATAAGTATATCTAAAGTTATTATCGTGAAATTGTAGCAAGCTTAGGCTGCCATATAAGGAAAATATGTACAAACACCAGGTCCACTTGCATGAATCATGCCATAGTTGCATGCCAAGCATTCATAATCATTTTGACATACTTATAACCATGTAAGTATCAAATATTAAGATCTCAACACTTTGAAGAAGCCCTAGAGAGAGAACCAAACATACCATAAAGGTTGATTATATTGAAAGGTAATTAAAAACTGTAATTAGATTCTAATATGTATGTGTGATAATTATATGGTATGATTATGTTCTATTACATGTATATGTGATTGAATTGTTACACTTTACATATGGATACAAGTCAAGTGAGAATCATATGGTCTTAATGATTACTTGGTCTACCGTTGTTATAAACATTTGCATATGGAACTAAAAGGATGTTGTGACCGGCTTGTCAAACTCTTGCAAATCACTTAGAAGATGGAACAATATGTCCCATTGGCACATGTTATTGATAAAATGATTCACTTGTTATATGCTGGCTAGCAAAATTGAATATCACTTGAATCACATGAATTTTTGTAAGCAGTGTTTGCCTTATAAGGTCACGACAAAAATCAATCTTACACTTGCATAGTCAATTGTTATATTTGTAATGTATGCTAATGATATTTGATTATTGCTTGTGCCATAAGAATCTGATTATTGTTTCTATTCATTTAGTTGTGGCTCACCAAATCGCAATTATATTTTTCAGATATTGAAGCATAGGGTTTGGATACCTTGGTGCATAAAGTTTTGTTTAGAGACTCATGGACCACAGGTCATCGACTGAAATCCAACTCTCCTTATCTCTTATTGTGTCATGTACATACATTTAGATAGGAACCGGGTTATAGTCACTAGCCTTGAACATCAGTAAACATATATGAACATTAAATACTTATTGGATTGTGTGTGTATGATGGATAAACTTTTTTGTATATGTATTTTTGAACATGAATGTCATGATTTGTAAATGAAAATGGTCATTATAGTTTTTGGTATCAGAGTAGGGATAGGTTCCATAAGGACATACATATGAACATGATATGACATTTGCACTATTATGCATTATCATATGACATAGCTTTATATGTCTATAGGGCATTAGCAGAGGGTAGTCATGGTAGTACCCATGGCTCACCAATGAGAGAGGAGTGAACCGATTTGTATTCCATAAAAGCATCATGCCAACCATTGAGAGATCAACCTACTGATAGAGTTAGATCTCTTACACAATCTCATGCACAACACATGTCTTATGGTCAACCATAATATAGAATTAGTGAACCAACAGTGCTGGGTCTAGAAATTCAAAGAGAGAAAAGGTATGACAAATTAAGAGAATAAGGTGCAGTTGACTTCAGTGGTACCATAGATCCATCAGTGGTAGAGACATGGCTAAAAATAACACAAAGAGTTTTGAATTTCATGAAATGCATACTAGAAGAAAAGTTTGATTATACAGTGTCACTATTACAGGGCAATGCATATGATTAGTGGGAAACCATTCGAGGGAGTGATGTCCAGCCTACAGTGCTTACATGGGATGATTTTCTTCATGAGTTCAATAACAATTACATGCCAAAAGTATATAAAGATGATAAAAGAAGAGAATTTCTAAACTTAAAGCAAGGCCAAATGACTATAGCTGAGTATGAGGTAAAATTTAATCAATTATCTCATTATGCATTCTTTATGGTGGCCACTAACAAAGACAAATGTCAAAAGTTCGAAGAGGGACTGAGATATAAGATTAGAAGTAAGATCACAACTGCAGATCTTGAAAGTTATACCAAGGTAAAAGCTGTCGTAATCAGGTTGAAAAGATTAGAAAAAGAAAGGATAGAGCAACGAGTAAAAAGAGAGTCTATTGAGTTTATGGGTGATTTTAACAGAAAGAAAGGAAAACATGGAGATTATATGCCATCACAATCTAGTTCTAAAGGTGGTTACTCTAACTATAGAGGCAGAGGATTAGGACTTTCATCATATGCAGGTAGAGGTTAAGGCCAAGTTATGCAAAAATGACCCTCATGTGTACATTATGGCAGGCAACATATGGGTGAATGTGGAAAATTGACTAGTGGGTGCTACTTTTGTGGGTCTCTTGATCATATGCTTAGAGATTGTCCTGAAAGATCAAGAATGTTAGAAAGAGGCAGAGGCAGAGGCAAAGCTACATCAGAGTTCATAGTTGAAGTTTCAAAGGCAAGTGGAGTTGGAGTATCATTTGGCAGGGGCAGAGGTAGACATAGAACAACCATAATTGGTCAAGATATGAGCAGATTAGAAGGTCAGAGTTCTAGACCCCCAACATAGGCTAGAGTATTTTCCATGACTAGGCAAGAAGCTATTGCTACTCTAAAAGTAATCACTGGTAAACTTTTTCTCCAAAATTTAGAAGTTGATGCATTAATTAATCCTGGCTCCACACATTCATTCATTTCATTTAACATGGCATCATAATTGTGTAGTAAGCATTAACCTTTAGGTTTTAATCTATATGTTGTACTCCTTTGAGAGATGTAATGATTATGGATAAGGTATGTCGTGATTGTGTGATTCACATTATTGATGTTGAGTTGAATGTTGATCTAATATTATTGCCACTACGTGAATTTGACATGATACTGGGTATGGATTGGTTGCCCAAATATCATGCAATAGTAAATTATTTTATTAAGGAAGTTATTCTGAAATCTCTAAATCATATAAGGGTTATGTTTCAAGGGGAAATGCAAATTGTACCTGTGTGTCTAGTTTATGCTATCAAGCCTTTTAGCATGATTAAAAGTGGTTGTGAGGCTTATTTGGCACATGTGGTAGACATAAGGTTAACAAATGAATTACTTGAGACTATTTTCATGGTAAATGAGTCTTTAAATGTGTTCCAAACTAACTTACCTAGTTTTCCACCTGATAGGGAGATAGAATTCACAATTGAGTTAGTTCTAGAAACTGCACCGATATCCATTCCACCTTATATGATGGCTCTACCTGAGTTAAGAGAATTATAGACCCAATTGCAGGAACTACTTAAAAAGGGATTCATTAGACCGAGTATATCACCTTGGGGTGCTCCAATATTATTTGTTTAAAAGAAAGATGGGACAAAGAGGTTGTGTATTGATTTCAGGCAGTTAAATCAAGTTACTGTGAAGAATAAGTATCCTTTACCAAGAATAGATGATATGTTTGATCAGTTATAAGGAGCACGGGTGTTTTCTAAGATTAACCTAAAATTAGGATATTATCAGCTCAAAATTTCCAACCCAGATATACCAAAGACAACTTTTTGAACCAAGTATGGGCATTATGAATTTTTAGTGATGCCATTTGGTTTAACTAATGCACTAGATGCATTTATGGCTCTTGTGAACAAAGTGTTTTAGCCTTACTTAGAAAAATTTGTAATTGTGTTCATTGATGACATACTGGTGTATTCAAGGAGCAAAGAGGAGCATGAACAACATTTAAGGATTGTGTTGCAAATTTTGAGAGAAAAATAGTTATTTGCTAAGTTAAGCAAATGCGAGTTATGGATTAACCATGTGGTACTTTTAGGACATATAGTTTTTGAAAAAGGCATAGAGGTATATCTAAACAAAATTGAAGAAATAGTAAAATGGGAAACCCTAAAGCATGTTGCAGAAGTTCGAAGTTTCTTAGGACTAGCTGGGTATTATCATCGATTTGTTGAGGGATTTTCACTTATAGCTGCTCCTTTGACTAAGTTACTTTAGAAAAATGTACCATTTCAGTGGTCTAAAGCATGTCAGGAGAGTTTTGATGAATTAAAAGATAGATTGACATCTGCTCCAGTGTTAGCCATTCCTACTGGTAAATGAGGATTTGTAGTATATAATGATGTCTCTCATCAAGGTTTGGGATGTGTTCTAAGGCAACATGGTAAGGTAATTGCACATGCATCTAGACAACTGAAACCTTATAAATTATCTTACCCAGTACATGACCTAGAACTTGTTGTCGTTGTGTTTGCTGTGAAAATTTGGAGACACTACTTATATGGAGAAATTTTCTAAATATTTACAAATCATAAGAGCTTGAAGTATTTGATGAGCCAAAAAGAATTAAACATGAGACAGAGGCGGTGGTTAGAACTTCTAAAGGCTTATGCTTGTACATTGAGTATCACCCAAGGAAGACAAATGTGGTTGTTGATGCTTTGAGTAAGAAATCAATAAGTGATGTTGCTCATTTATAGGTATTTCTATTGTCTTATTTAATTTAATTATGAGCTATGAATATGGAACTAAACATACAAAAGAATGGGGCATTGATTGCTACTTTTCAAGTGAGACCAATGTTGTATGATCGAATTAAAGAAGCTTAAGGCAAGGATCTAAAGTTACATAGAATGATTGAAATGGTAAAACATGGGAGACATGGAGATTTTGATATTTGAAATGATACCTTGATGTTGGGTTCTCGTATTTGTGTGCCTAATGTTGATAATTTGCAAAGAGAAATCCTAGAAGAAGCATATAATGCTTCATATGCCATGCATCCAAGAATGATGAAGATGTATAATACCATGCGATCTCATTTTTGGTGGCCTAAGATGAAGAAAGATATAACAACTTAAATTTGCTTATATTAATCATTATCACAACAATATAAGATCGCACCATATGAAACATTATATGAAAGAAAATGTTGAAGTCTATCTACTGGGATGAAGAAGGGATGCATGTTTTAAAAGGATCAGAACTAGTGTAAGACACTATGGACAAGGTGAAGGTAATCAAGAACAAACTTAAAACAGCATAAGACAGGCAAAAGAGCTATGCAGACCAACACATAAGAGAAATGGAATATGAGTTGGGGGATAAAGTGTTCCTTCGAGTTTCACCATGGAAAGGAATAATTCAATTTGGCAAGAAGGGGAAACTGAGCCTTCGATACATAAGACCCTATGAGATCCTAGAAAGAATCAATCCATTGGCTTATAGGCTAGCACTACCACTTGAGATGGCTCAGATTCATGACGTATTCCATGTGAGTATGCTAAGATAGTATCAATCTGATCCTGCACATTTACTTAGGGATCCAGTAATAATAATTGCAGATGATGTAAGTTACATTGAATAAATAGTGGAAATCAATGGTTCTAAGATAAAACAGTTACGAAATTGAGAAATCCCTTTAGTTAAGGTGTTATGGAGAAACCACTCACAATAAGAGGATACATAGGAAACTGAAGAGAATAAGAAATGACAATATCTATATTTGTTTACAGGTATTAAATTTTGCGGATGAAATTCATTATAAGAGGGGAAGAAATATAACATTCTCATTCACATTCATTAGCATTATCACATGAACATATTCATTGCATAAATGATTTGAAATCCCACATGAACATATGCATTAGATAAATGATTATTTAGACACGTGAATTGGATAAGCATGATGATGACACATGCACCATTGCATTTGGGACACTTGAACATATATGTAATGTTTGTATAGTTATATGGCAAATTGTCTTATGTTGTGTGCATGTTATAGCATCATAAATAATGGTGTTATAGAGCTTATTTAAAAGTATCAGGAGCATCTAGGGATTAGAAGATGGATGAAGGTGCTTAAAGAGTGAATAAGAGGGACTAAAAGAGGAAAATGAACTTTCAACCAATAAGAATGGAACACCATGATTTTGTCTTGTTAAAATAGGTTTACAAGTGGAATTTCTTATACTTTAAGATCAAAATAGAGAGGTTAGATGTGAGGTACAACAGAAGAAAGAGAGAGCAAAGGAAGAAAGAAAGGAAGGAAAATGAAGAAGAAGAAGAAGAAGAAGAAGAAGAAGAAGAAGAAGAAGGAGAGAGAGAAGAGTGAGCTGCCTAATAAGGAATCCTAAGGTTTTTTGGTTCTGGAAAAATAGGCAAGCTAATTTATCTTCTTTTTACATGAAATTAATTCCTCATGACATGTTAATCATGCATGGCTAGTGAGAATTATAGAGTATTTGAGGTATAACTCTTGGATGGAATTTGAAATTCAAGAGAACATGAGCTAATTGTGTTGGTTTTATTGTTAGAGCAAAATTTTGTACCTACAATTTAATAACCCTACAAGAGGAATTAGGGAAAGTAAAAAATAGTTGTAGCTTTATAGCCCATATAAATTCATATGAAACAGTTTTGTTTGATTTGGTGTGTGTGAGGAGATATGGCTCCTTCATTAGGGTTGGTTCACAACCAACTGAAATCACCTCAGTCTTTATGTTTTCTTATATTTTGATAATCTTATGTTCGGATTTAGATAAAGTGGAAAAACATGAAATTTGTTGGGGTATATCCCCTCTAAACGCATGTAAAGCAGTTTGGATTGATTTGTTATGTGGAAAGAGATATGGCTCATTGATTGTGACTGACCCTATACCCGGAAGAAACCTCACCTGTCTTTTAATTCTGTTTTCCAAGAATTTGATAGCCATAGATTCGAAATTTAGTGATGTGTTAAACTTGAAAGTTTTATATTTATGTATGATCTACATGCCTGTAAAATATTTTGCCAAATTTAGCATAGTTGCTGAGATATTTCCCCTTCATCATGACTAATTGTCACCGTGTTGAAAACCTGCTCACCTTAATATTTGTCATTTTTTTGGTGACTTTATAGACTGAATTAGATAATGAGTAAAACATGGAAAATGTTCATGCATGTGTTTTGTAACTTCTGGTAAATCAATTATGCAATTGGATTTGTGCAATTTAAGATATAGCTAAGAATATAAGACCTACTCAGACTGGGATTACATTGAAACAAGGAAAAATTCAAAAATTCACCACATTTTCTATATGTCTTACATTAATCTTAAATTTGAGTATGTTGTATCATTATGTGTCTATTTTATTTGAAAAAGATAATGAGGTCATTTGGATAAGTATATCTAGACTTATTGCTGTGAGAGTATAGCAAGCTCAAGCTACCATATAAGGAAAATATGCATAAACACTAGGTCCACTTGCATGGATCATGCCATAGTTGCATACCAAGCATTCATAATCATTTTGACAAACTTATAACTGTATAAGTATCAAATTTTAGGATCTCAACACTTTGAGGAAGCCCTAGAGAGAGAACCAAACCTACCATAAAAGTTGGTCACATCGAAAGATGAGTAAAAATCATAATTAGATTCCAATGTGTATGTGTGATAATTTTATGATATGATTATGTTCTATTATATGTATATGTGATTGAATTGTTACACTTTACATGTGGATATAAGTCAAGTGAGAATTATATGGTCTTAATGATTATTTAGTCTACCATTGTTATGAACAATTGCATATGAAACTAAAAGGATGTTGTGACCAGCTTATCAAACACTTGCAAATCACTTGGAAGATGGACCAATATGTCCCATTGGCACGTGTTATTGATAAAATGATTCACTTGTTATATGCTGGCCAGCAAAATCAAATGTCACTTCAATCACATGAATTCTCAAGAGCAGTGTTTGTCTTGTAAGATCACGATAAAAATCAATTTATTGCACTTGGACTTGCACTTGCATAGTCAATTATTTTATTCGTAATGTATCTTGATGATATTTGATTGTTGGTTGTGCCATAAGAATCTAATTATTATTTCTATTCATTAAGTCATGACCCATCAAATCATAACTATATTTTTCAGATACTGAAGCATAGGGTTTGGATACCTTGGTGCATAAAGTTTTTCTTAGATTCTCATAGAGCACAGGTCGTCGGCTAAATTCCAACTCTCTCTCCCCTTGTGTCAATTACATACATCTAGATAGGAACCAGGTTATAGTCATTAGCTTTGAACATTAGTCAACATATATGTACATTAAATACATGTTAGATTAGGTGTGTATGATGGATAAACCTTTATGTGTATGTATTTTTGGATATGAATGCCTTAATTTGTAAATGAAAATGGTCATTACACATAGGAATCCTTCAAAGGATAAACTTCGACCTAATCAAGAGAATACTAAAAAAGTGAGAGATACCTAAATAAGAATAAGAAGATAAAGATATTAAGGAAGCTATCAGAATAAGGATTGTTATTGTTGAAGGGACAGGAACTAGTACTTTTACTCCTGTTACATCTCTCACTAACTTTGAAAAGCGGGTTCTCAAGTAATTGGCAACCATTTCAAATGTACTCTAACGGGTTAAATCCTCCACTATCTCCTTCACTAAAAGGTGTACAAATTTTGAAGGGATATGGAAGACCTTAACCAAACCTTGAATTGGACAGTGGAAGGGTTAAACTTGCAACCTGGAACTCCAGCAACTTCGACTGAGTCAGATGCAATAGCTGAGCCCAAAGACAAACCCTAAAGCCATCCCTTAGACCCTTAACTCAAACCATTCCTTATATCTCATGTTTCATATTTTGTCTTTTTATTTTTTAAAAATAGTTAATGTAAGAGGCAATATATCAAATGCAGTAAATGTTTTCTATGTTTGCCTATACTATTCTTATTTATTTACTTAGTTCACTTCCTTTGTTATTACTATTCTTGTGTGTTCTTTTTGATAATGACAAATGAGGATCAAGTATAAAGTAAGGGATAATGACAAAGGATAGAGTAAATAAGCCAAAGGAGAAGGCAAGAGAAATCAAGGCAATATTTAAGGTAAAAAGGTATAAGGCAATGTAAAAGAGAAGTTATATTTATATAAAAATGATAATAGGAGCCTACTTTGAAAAGAAATTGGTATATAAACTTGTTTTCAATAGTGCTTACAATATGAAACAAAGGGGGAGTAATATGAACTTTTTATAACTTATGCACTTGAAGTGAATCATATTGTTTGATAAATTGTTATACTTAAGGATTATATGATGTACATTTCTAATTTTTGCAAGATTGATTAATCTTGATAGATTGTTTGTCATCATAAAAAACGGGGAGAATGTTGAATCGAGCTTGGGAGTTTAGTGAATCAAGCTTGTTTTGATGATTACAAACACATCTATAAACTAACTTGTGTCCAAATGGTGTGTAATTCAAACACTTGAGCCTTTTCAATGCGTCAAAGATTCTTAACAGGCATTAAAAAGACGTATATTTCTATTGATGTACTTGGCCCTCGAGGCATGTGCTTATACCTAAGAAAATCACAAAACTTGCATGTCCTTTAGTTACTGTCATCACCTAATAACAAGCAATTATTCTTGCAGTAGTGAATCTTCTCAACTGGAGGGCCTAAACCTTGCATCAACTTCTTTGTACTATAAAAAACTATCAATCATCGTATGATCTTTAGGCAACGACTCATTGTACCATTGTAAAATATCATTGTAACACTTTTCAGATAAATGGTGCTTAAATTTTATATTATTAGTTGTGCAATTAAGGATAACTTAGAATGTTTTTCACAACCTAGCAATAAATCCTTATTAGTTGCATCAAGCATATCATATAACTTTTGAGATGTTAGATTCGAAGCTTCACTCATTCCAACCTAATCAAACTCAGGACCAGCAGCATTTATTACAATATTATGGATTGCACTAGTGTTATGAATGCTAAGGGGAGATCATGTGAACCTAAGGCATTATACTCACTCTATTACTTTGAATGATGTGTTTTGAATCATAACAAAACTAAGAGAAGTTCTAACATTTATACTTTAGTGTTTTTGGATAATTTGAATAGCCTCGATGAACATTAAAGGGTCAGAACAAGTCCAATAGTCATTGTGCATGTTCAATAGGCATTAAACATCTCCCAACAGGCATTGGACCATTCAATAGGCATTGAAAGACAAACTCTAGACATTGATTAGATGCTGCAAACCAAAGCCTTTTAGACCTTGCAACGAGCATTATCCCATTACAATAGGCATTAGAGAACTACATTAGATTGAATTGTGCTAGACTACACCACGGGTATTAAAGTTTTACACTAGGTGTTGATCTTACCTAACAACAAGCATTGCATATTTGTAATAGGCATTGGAAAAATGTCCAAGCTTGAGCTAAAGCTTATGGCACTCAAAACAGGCATTGGCCCTTTTCAACAAGCATTGAAGGAGTTTCTAACAGGCATTACAAATTACTCAACAGGTATGGAAAGCAACTATGCAAAGTTTGAAAAGTGCAACACAAAGTTCAGGCTATTTTGAAATGAACAATGGGCATTGTTCTTACTCCAATAGGTATTATTGTCAAAGCTAACAAACATTGAATAATGATCAACAGGCATTAGATGTAATTGTTACAAGTTCAATGGGGTTGATGAAGAACAATAGGCATTGTCACCTCTAATAGCTAATTTTGAAGAAAGCTGCTAGACTTAACATCAATTATTCCAATAACTAATTTTAGGGTTTGTCAATATAAGGAGCATTTTTAAAGACTAGAAAATGGAAGAGACTTTGAATAATACTTGTAAATATGTAAAGAACTTTTAGCAAGTCTTTGTGCAAACCTTTTTAGGTGTTGCTTGTATTTTAGACAGAGTGAGATTACTATGTTTCTCTTTTTGAGAATAGGTTTTCTTAAGCACTAACAATGTATTTACTGCCTAATTAAGAGGTATTTGACATTGCTTAGATCTATCCTTGCTAGTGGTTGTAAAGGTTAGTATTGTGCCTAGAAAAATACCAAATAGAAAGGTTATCCTTGAGCTTATAAAAAGGAAGGTTCTTCCTTAGCCTAGAAAGGGAAAGTTTTATTCTTGAGCATGGAAAAAGAACAAAAATGCCTAAATGAAAGCTTAGAGAGTGTAGTAGACATGTTACCAAACCACTATAAAATTCTTGTATTGATTTATGTTTGTTTATTGCTTCTACATTATTTATTTGTGTTTTTATTTACAACCCAATTCACCCCCCTCTTGGGTTGCCTCATCTGCCACTCCTTCTAATAATTGGTATTAGAGACTAACCTCTTTTAAAGCTTAAGTGCAAAAGGGACATGATCATGGTAGCCCAAAATGATCATGAACCATAATGAGAGTCAGCTGTGAGACCTCCCTTCTTCAACAGAATAGACTACTAGTATTAAAAGAGTAGAATGTATTACTTTCTCATATCTGAATCCATTGATTTATGGAGGGACGGTCCACACACTCCAATGAAAACACTTGTTGATGGGAGTTAAATAGAAAAGAACATTAATGAGATTTCTAATAAAGAAAAAAGGCAAGTTTCTAATAATGACAAGGCCATCCATATACTTTTTTGTGCCTTAAGCAAAAGTTAGTACAACAAGGTGAGCATGAAGTCTACTACTAAGGAAATCTGGGAGGCCTTAGAGATCACATATGAGGAAACAAATGAAGTCAAGGAAAACAAGATAAAGACCCTCATTTTTTAGTATGAAACCTTCCTTATGAAATATGATGAAACAATCTCAAGAATGTATGATCAGTTCATTGAGATTGTTAGAGAAATGAAGGCTCTTGGGAAGACATTCACCAATGAGGAACTTGTAAATAAAGTTCTGAAGTGTTTGCCTAAGGAGTGGTTTGGTAAGATCTTTCTTAAGGATTCAAAGCATTTAAAGACCATGCCACTTGATGAGCTGCTGGAAAATCTCATTGACTATGGGATGAGCCTAAATATTGAAACTCTATCCACATCTAAGGATGCAAATAAGAAAAAGACTAGGATAACACTCAAAGTTACTTTCAAATGTCATAACTCAAATGATGAAGAGTTGGATGAAGAATAGATAGCTCTCCTAATAAATAAATTCAGAAAGATGTTGAAGAAGAAGGGCAAAAGCAAGCTTAAGCATATTAAATGTTATAGATGTGGAAGGCTTGGCCACATGAAAGCAGACTACCCAAAAGCTATAGTTGAGAAGAAGGACAATAATAAGAAGAAAGCCTATAAAACCACTTGGGATGACTCTACTGCATTAGAACCAAGTGAGGATGAAGAAGAGCTAAAGACAAAAATAAGAGAAAGAACTAATCTTTGCCTCATGGCCTTGGAGGAGAGCTCTTCAAAATTGGTACGTTCTACCGCTTTTGAGAGTGATTTAGATGAGGATGATCAAGAGTTAAAAAACATGTTTATTGTTGAAAATCTTATTAAAGCCTTAAAATCCACCAACAATGATCTTGATAAAAGCTTAGAAAGAAACACAATTTTAAAAACTAAATTGGTGGAACTAAAGAAAAGTTTTGAGCTATTACAAAAGGAAAATGAGGCTTTGAACCAAGAAATGAAATTTTATCTTCTCAAAATGAGAGATTCAAGAAAGAGATCTCAATTTTGAAGGATTCACTTGCCTCTTTTACAAAAGGAAAAGAAAAACTTGATCTTATTTTGGGCTTTTAAAAGACTTTAAAAGATAAATAAGGCTTAGGCTTTGATCATTCTAAACCTTCCACTTCAAAGCCAAAGTTTGTGAGAGCTTTTACCAAAGCGAGAACTCCTTTACCTTCATCTAAATCACATATGCACAATCATAGTTGCTCTCACCCTCACTCTTATAGCCCAAAGGCAAATCATGCCTTTATTTATGGAACTAGGCATGTCAACAATGCAAGGTTCCTTCACATTTTAAGCACCAATATTTTAGGAAGCCACCTCACACTTGCTCTACACAAGAGTTAAAGAAAACCTTAATTTGGCAATGATTTTATTGTGGAAATTATAACCATAAAGAATACATTTGCTATGCTAGTTTGAGAGATGAGCATGTTTATATTACTAACCCCAATGGACCCAAAAGAAAATAGGTATCAAAGAAAGTTTAACTTTATAGGTTTGAAAGCTCCTCACCCCCTACTCAAAATGGAGAATCAAATGATAATTGGAGCTATAGATTTTGAAAAAGATTTGTATTTTTAGAGAACACAATAATTGGTATCATTAGCTGTAATGTATCTTTATCCCTTTTGTTTTTTGTTTTATTTAACATGTTTTTGCTAAGGGGGAGTTTAAACTTTGAATAATCAATGATATCATTTTAAAGTTTTAATTTAGGAATCTCCAGAAACTATCATTCCTTTCTCACTTTCCTCAATTTGTGAAGAGGACATTTAAGCCTAAGTGATCTTAAATAAATTTATGTTTAAATATCTTAGGCGATTTGTTAGAAGGAAGCATATAAATAAAGGGGAGTTTTCATTCTCTATTTTTTATGCATTTTTGGAATCATCATGTTTGCTTTGTTTTAAGGAAGTTGGTCTAGATTTTAGGAAGAGAATGTTCGTATGTTTGTAAGGAAATGAACTTTTTTTTAAAAGGGGAGAATTTTTATATATCTTTTTATCATGATGACGAAAAGGGGAAAAAGTTTTGGATGTTTTGCTTGGATGACTTGATTTCTTTGTTTGGTATCACTTATTTGCATAGCCTAACATTTGGTATCATCTATGTGTTTAACAACCAACATTCGGTATCTTATATGGTATATTTAGTGTCAAGCCTTATGTGGATATTTTGATTGGTATATATTTTGTTTTGTATCTTCTTTATAGTTTTGTGTTTTAACATTTCGTATCCTGTGTGTGTTTAAATTTTGTATTTTTAGTATCAAAGCATCTTGGTTTTGTCATCATTTAAAAAGGGAGGAGATAGTTATGAATGCTAGGGGAGAATGTTTGGATAACATATGACCCCAAGGCATTGGACTCACTCCTCTACATTGAATGATGTATTTTGAATGATAACAAAACTATAACAAAATCAAGAGAAGTTATAATGTTTGTACTTTAGTGTTTTTGGATGATTTAAATAGACCCAATGAATGTTAAAGGGGGAGATTGTTATGAATGCTAGGGGGAGAATGTTTGGAGAATATGTTACCCCAAGACCTGATGAACATTAAAGGGTCAAAATAAGTTTAATGAGCATTATGCATGTTTAAGGTGCGTTAGACCATTCAACAGACATTGAAGGATAAAAATGGATGTTTATTGGATGTTGTAAATTTCTAAAGCCTTTTAGACCTTACAATAGGCATTGTCCTTTTATAATAGGTGTTGTCCCTTTATAACAAGTGTTGGAGAACTACTCTAGGTTGAGTTGTGCTGAACATCACCATGAGCATTAAAGTTTCATAACGGGAGTTAATCTAGCCTAACAACAGACATTACATATTCATAACAGGTATTGGAAAAGTGTCCAAGCTTAAGCTAAAGCTTTTGAAACTCAAAATGGGCTTTGGCCCTTCTTAACAGGCATTGAAGGAACTTCCAATAGGCATTGCGAATTACTCAATGGCCATGGAAAGCAATTATGTAAAGTTTGAAAAATAAAGCATAGAGTTCAAGCTTTTTAGAAATGAACAAGGGGCATTGTTCTTGCTCCAACATGCATTATTGTCAAAGCCAACGAGCATTGAATGATGATCAATAGGCATTGGATGTAACCATTACAAGTTCAATGGGATTGATGAAAAACAATAAGCGTTGTCACATCTAATGGCTAGTTTTACAGAAATGTTGCCACATTAAATATCAACTATTCCAGCAGCTAGTTTTGAAGTTTAGCTATAAAAGGAGCATTTTTGAAGACGAGGAAAATGGAAGACTTTAAAGAATACTTATACACATTTACAGAACTTTTAGCGAGTCTTTGTGCAAACCTTTTTGGGTGTTACTTATATTTTCTGTAGAGCGAGGTTACTCTGTTACTCTTTTTTAGAATAGATTTTCTTGAGCTCTAACCTAATTGAGAGGCATTTGACACTACTTATATCTATCTTTGTTATTGGTTATAAAGGTTGCTATTGTGTCGAGAAAAATACCAAAGGGAAAGGTTGCCATTGAACCTGTAAAAGGGAAAGTTCATCCTTAGCCTAAAAAAAGGAAAGGTTTTGTTCTTGAGCCTAAAAAAAGAATAGGCATAATATAGAAGCATTATAAAATCCTTGTGATGATTTGCATTTGTTTGTTGCTTCAGCAATACTTGTTTATGTTTTTATTTACAACTCAATTCACCCTTCTTAGGTTGCCTCATCTACCACTCATTCCAACAACTAGGTTCTAGTTCATTATGACATACACTATTAGCTAGAAGCTCAATTTCACTAGTAGCTGGTGTTTTCGATCCACATACTTCACCATGCAAATACAATTCATAATAGCCAGTAATAAAACTCCTTTGCATAATATGCAAAATTATTGTATTAGGGTCAAATAATTAACACAAATTAACAAATTTCATTAATAAATTTAACAACCTAATTTTCTAATTAACAAAAAATCTAAAATTATTTTCATATAATTTTACAAAATTTTATCTATTAGCTAACCTAACAATATTAATCAAAAATAACAAAAATTCACAAATTCACAAAATAACAAAAATTAAACAAATTAGAAATTTACTTAATCACATTCAACACTAATTCAACATAATTTCTTTTAAAAAATAATTTATACAAAATTTATAGAAAATTCAACACAAATTGAACATAATTTATATAAAATTTTGCACAAAATTCAACACAAATTCAACATAATTTATACAAAATTGATATAAAAAAATCCAACTCACAAAGTCAACAACCTAAATATAAAAAAAACCAACTAAATATACAAAATTCAACATAAATTCAACATAATTTATTAAAAATTTATACAAAATTCAACACAAATTTAGCATAATTTATATAAAAATTTATACAAAATTCAACACAAATTCAATATAATTTATATAAAAAGACCAATTAAAAAAAATAACACACAAAAAGTTAACAACTTAATCTAAAATTCATTCAAAATAATTTCTACAATATATTTACAAAATTAATAATAAATAAATAACCGATTAAATATAAAAAAAAACTAACATTCAACGTACCTTTGTGGCGATGACAATGTCCTTTCCTGATGGTGATAGTAGCGGCATACCCCAACATCGACGATAGGAACACACACACACACACACACACAAAGGGTAGCGGCATTGGTGGTGGTACAGTGGTGAGGGTGAGACAGATAGAGAGAGGGAAAGAGAGGTGACAGAGAGAGAAAGAGGAAAAAAAAGAGAAGCGCAACGTTGATTCATATAAGAACTTTACCAACAGATTATTGGTGAACCCTACCACATCAGATTAATAAATTCATCGATAAAATTAATTAATTAATTTATCGACAAAACACTGAAGCGCCAAATTTTCGTGTGACTTTTTGCCTAGTCCCATCAGTGATTCTGTTAGTAAATTTTGCCACCACCACTCTATGCCAAAATTTATTGATGAATACTGCCCATCGTAATTTACTAACGAAAATTTGTCTATAATCCATCTCCATTTTTACAAAAATAATTACTTATTTTTCTGAAGCTAATTCGACGGCATTTGTCGACTAAACAAAATCCAACGATAAATTTCATCGATATTTTTATGTTTTTCTTGTAATGGACTTAATTAGTCACATTATATTGAGAAGTTGCTTGTCATATTTATCCATTTAGGAGTAAAAGTAGCAAATACTCCTCTTTATGATACAAGTATGAAAATATTTGCGAATAATAACAAAGCAATTGCAAAAGTTGAGTATGCAAGTGTTATAGGCAGTTTAATGTATGCAATGCACTACACAAAACTGGACATAACCTTTACGGTGTGTAAACATTCAAGATTTACAAGGAAACCTAGTAAAGATCATTGGAAAGCCATCAACAAAATTCTAAGTTATCTTAAAAAGACAAAAGAATTTAGTCTATTTTATTCTACTTTTCTTGCAATGTTGAAGCTTTTTTTTCATGCAAGTTGGATTATAAGTCATGGTGATAATAAATCCACTTTGGGATGGTTATTCACTCTTTAAAGAGGTGTTGTAAGTTGGGCATCCAAAAAGTAAACTTGTATTACACATTCAATAATGGAATATGAATTTAGAGCTCTAGTAGTGGTAGGTAAGGAAGTTGAATAGCTGAGAAATCTTTTATTATATATAAAGGTGTGGCCATCACAAATGCCATCAATTTCCATGTATTGTGATAGTGACACTACTATGTCTAAAGCTCCTTGTAAAATTTATAATGAAAAGTCTAAGCATATTCACTATAAGAAACTAACAATTTATTAATGGAAATTTCTATTAGTAAACGTATCGATTTCATTAGTAATAAGAAGTTACAGATGAAATAATGACGGACAAAAATTTGTCAACAAAGTGTTGGTTCGTAACAAGTTACCAACAAAAAACGCCATCCATCTCAAAATTTACAGACGAAATAGGGACAGATATTCCATCGACAAGAGAGATTAAAAACGGTCGGCAGTTACTGACAGCCATTGTCAGTTAAGAAATCGTTGAAACTTCTGAAGCTAATTCATCTACAATCCATCGAGAACTATTAATTTAATTTGCTAATTATTCAACTAATTCATTGATATCCATCGAGAAGTTTTAAATTAAAATTTCATTTTTTATTAAATTATGTCGGCAAAGTCATTTTTTGCTTTTTAATTTTTAAATAATTTTAAATTTTAATTCTAAATTTCAATTTTATGTGCTTATATATATATATATATATATATCTGTGTGTGTGTGTGTGTGTGTGTGTGTGTGTGTGTGTGTACATATGTATGTATATATGTCTATGTAATACAAAAAATTATCAAAGTTTTATACAAAAAAAAACTATAAAGTTAATCATCAGCTACATCATCCTAATCGACCAAAATATATCAGCATCAATGGCTAGGATCAGATGCAAGTGGAGCAACAAGAGCTGGAGCTTGAGCAGTGGTAGTGGGAGGTTGAACAGGAGACGAAACTAGTGACATAGGCATCTGCAATGCAATGGAAGAGGTATCACAATCTACTAAGACACGACATGCAACCAGTCCTTCATAGTTTGCATCTATATATCTACGGACTAACGTGGGCATGATAGGATGTTATCCTCTTATATACATGTCTCTCGACCTTTCACTGTAAGTCCGCAGTAGAAAGTGGTGGAGTTGATAAAGAGTTGGCACCTAAGGACTTATTGTAGAAGTGAAGGGCTTGATCACTCATACCATAGATTTGCCCCCTTTAATCGGGCCCCATTGCCAGTAGGAAAACCTTGCTTTCATCCACCTAATGAGGCTCATCAGATCTTACAGCTAGTTGTGACAGCTGGACATGCTGCCTATTGATATCATCTTGCATTTTGTAAGGTACTGGTGATTATAATAATAAAAAAATAAAATAAAATCAGTAAGTTATTACTTAAATTAATAGTCGTTGAGCATGTATTTACGAAGGTCTGCATGTAATGTTGCTTCGTGTATGTATACACGAAGATATTGACAGGCAAAACCCCTCGCAATACACGAAGACATTCACAGGCAAAACCTCTCACAATACACGAAGACATTGACAGGTAAAACCTCTCCCAACTACTAAGTTTGTTATTAAGTGAACGAAAATAAAAAATGAAAAAAAACTTAAATAGAAAATCAAAAAATAATTCATAAAATTTAAATATTAATTATTAGTCATTAAGCACGCTCAGAATGATGTATAGATCCCTAGTGTGCCTGCATGGACTTGAGTTAGGACCTCTTTTCTCTATCCTCCTATTAAGGGTGGCCTGGTGAGACACAGCCTAAGAGTGGAAAGAACTCTATTGCATATGTTAGTGATCCCAAGCCTCATCAAGTACCCAAGTCTTATTGCCCTTATAATTCAACTCATGAAGTATATCCTTGTACCTCAAGGCAACTTTTTTAAAGAAGGTTATCTTAACCAAATTGTCAATGGCTTAATCCCATTGAAACTGCTTATGTAACAATAATAAAGAAAAAAATAATAATTAGCAAATAAATAAAACAAAATTTATTGCAATTTAACTTTGAATTGAAAAAATCGATATCTTGAACTCCTTTTAATAAAAGGTCTTCACAGACTGTAGTACCTTCTTGCAGTTGTAGCCATTTATATGAATCTTTTGCTTAAAGATCTTCCAACATGCACGAGAGCATATATTAGACAAATATATATTTGTAAAAAAAGTTAGAACAAAAAAATAATTAGTGTGACCATTAATAAATATTGAATGACATAAAAGGAAAAATAATTAATACATACCTCCCATGCTGTAAAGAAATTTGCGGTTGTAACTCGGGAGCAGGCATTGTATACAAATCATCAGGCTTCATTGGTATAGATGGCCCTCTGGAAGATGAAGGCTTTGATGGTGTCAAAGGAGTATACAGAGCTAGAGATGTACCAAAGGATGGAGCTGTAGGAGTCAAACTTATAATAGAAGATGTAGGAAGAGTTATAGGGGACGATAATATAGGTGTCAATACAACTATGTTGGATGGAGGCAATAGTGGTAGAGGCAGTTTCAAATGACAGATACATCCTCTACCAATTGAACCACCTCGATAAGGTGTATCCAAGTCACTAAGTATACAATGTGTCATATGAATTTACATATTATTATTATTATATATACAATATAATAGTTGCATACTAAGCATAAAATTTATAAGAGTACAAATACCTAATTAGAGGGAGAAATTATAACTTAGAATCATTATACTTTATATCATTTTCAGATATTATATCTTTTGATGATTTAGATTTAATTTGTAGCTCTGTTTCATCTTCTAATTGAATACCTTCATTTTTTTCATTTAAATTGATGAACAATCACCCAAATCATTTAAACTTTTTGGTGGCTCGTCATTTGTAATTTCAAATAAACGCAAATTTTCAACATCCTCTTAAAATAGAGCTTGAGATGATGTCTTAATAAATTCGTCCTTGATTTCAATAAAATCATCTAGTTTTTATTTTGAATACTGCCTACCAATCAATTTTATCTCATCATAAACTAGGATAAGGAACATAATTCACTTGACAAACATTCATCACCAATATAAATGGTTCATATTTATTAAATTGGCACTTACGGTTGATTTTGACTAGACTATAATTTTTCATGCAGTTGCATTCCTACATTAGGTGTTGCATCAAACAATTCACATTTAAATAAAATGGTTCTTTTTATTGAAAGAATAGAATACTCCAATTGTAGCACCTTGATCAGTTGACCGTAATAGTCATGCATTTTCATTATTGTTGGAACCCTTAATAGTACTCCACTATTAATTGTTACCCTATTGGAACCACATTAGTTTAGTGTGAAACTTGTACCCATTTACAAAGTAAACGGGATACATAGTCATACTTTATAATCAACCATTTATAAGATTTGTAATAAATTGATTTGTGATTCCATTTGTTAGATCATTTGCCTAAAAGAAATACAACAACTAATTAGCTACATTGCTTATAGAATAATTAGTTTTATACTTTATTGTTGTAATATTAGCTAGTGCATACTCATATATGACTCAAACCAATATCGAAATTCTATCTCCAACTTGTTATCAACCTCATTAGTGGATATGTTGGGAAATGTGTGCTTCAATATGTTAATGTATAAGCTTCATAAAATTATAACAATATTAATTATATTAGTATAGAATTATTTACAAATTTACAAAATAAAGAATTGAATTGGTATTATAATTTACTCGACATATTATGTTACTTCATGACAATTAAGAAGAATATATGTTTGAGTTGCGTGACATTCTTTGTTAGTTAACATTTTGTTTTTAGTCTACCAAATGGTCTACCTAAATGAGGGAATATTGATAAATTTCCTAAAATATTACATATTTCAAAGTGTTCACCATCATCATTTCGAGGTACTCTTTTGTTCCTAGTATACACATAGGGTTTGAAATAATAACAACAAAATGATAAGGCTTCCTTAGCTAAGTATGCATTACATATTAAACCTTCAACTCAGCATTATTCTTAACATTATTCTTTAAATGTCGAAGAAAACTATAATATAAACATTTTGTTAGATTAAAAAGGAATTTATTGAAATTGAAATGAAATTTACAATGGACATAATGAAATGAAATATACCTCTCAAAAGGATACATCCATCTATACTGCACCAGTCCTTGTAGCTTTACTTCATATGCCAAGTTTACAACTAGATGTTTCATTAAATAAAAGAAACTTGGGGGAAAAATCCATTCCAACTTACAAAAAATCAAAGGAATGTCAATTTTCAAATGTACAATGTCTTCCTCCCTAATTTATGGTGTACTGAGTTCTTTAAAAATCATACTTAACTCCGTGAGTGATTTTCATACTTGTGTAGGCAACAACTCACAAAAAGCAATAGGGAGTAATCGTTATATAAACATATCACAATCGTGGCTTGTTAGCCCTTAGCACCAAGAAAAGGGGATTGAATTGGTGTGTGAAAATTAAAAATAGAATAGTAGAAGAGAAATGAAGTCACACGATTTATAGTGGTTCGGGTATAATCGACCCTACGTTCACTCCCCAATTCTCAGCAATTGGGTGTTCCACTAACTATCAATGGTGTTTTCAAGCTCACACCAAACTTTTACACTTGTGTTTTCTAAGGCTCACATAATAACCTTTACACTTGTATTTTTCAGGTTCACACAATAACCTCTCTAGAGTGTTTTAGCAGGCTAACACTACAATCTTTACAAATGGTATTTATGCTCATACCAAACAATCAATTAAAGAATAGAAAAGATTGTGTAGCAAAATTGCAAGAGTTTGGGTTAGAAATTAATGAATTCTCTTGCATTTACATCTGTTTGATGAGGTATTTATAGCCTCTACCCACCAAAGAGACGTTGCAATAAAACTAGTATAAAATCTTCAAAGTGTGCTATATAGATTTTGCATTAAATGCTTGACAGGCTTCATTTGTGGTCGCGAATTCTAAATTTCCATGCAAGAGCAAAAAATTGTGATAAAAAATCCAGTTTGTGTCTAAGGGCTAGTACACATGGCAGCTTCTTATTGGTTCACCAGGAAAATATAGTCATTGTCTTTCAACTGCTAAACAAAAGCAGCGACCGTGAATTACTTTGTGTAGGATGCGACTGAGGATGCGAATTTGTCTGCTAGAACTTGCATTCTCCATTCACAAATCGCGGTCGCTACCAACTCATAGCCTTCACAATTTTTGAATTCCAACGGTCACCTGGGACACTTGTCATGCTCTGCTTATGGACTTGCTCCCATCTTGAGTTACTTTGAAATTTACGATCGTGATTGAGGCGTGACACATACCGTGAATTCGTCTAGCATTTTTAAACTCCTTCTTTTGAGTGAATCGCGGTCGAAAATGGCTCTGTGATTTCTCTTGCCTAATTTTCAGCATGATTTGACATGAGTTGCAGTCGCAAATCCTGGATTGCGGTCACGATTTACATGTTAATTTAGAGTTTAACAACTCTTTCCATCTCTTCTTAAGAGATTTATCTATTTCTGTAAAATCAACACTTGTTTGAAATATTAGTGATGATCAATCTCCTTTGTCAAGATCAAAAGAGGTTCTAGACTTAGGATTAACCATCCTAGTCCAATAATCTCTCCCTTTTTTATTTTGACAACTTAGATTGATCCAAAGTGAAAAAATAAGTGTAGAAAAGTAAAATTGAATCATACTTAGAATTAATTATCATTTAAGATGCTTAGCAAAGATTTCAAAATGTGAAGTTAAGTTGCTTCTTAGTTGCTTCCCCTTAACTTATACACTCACTCCCCATTAATTAGTTATCTCTCCTTTGGATAATTTTTCACTCGTATTTTATCTTATCTTATCTCTCCCTCTTTGGGTAGATCAAAAAGGTTAGATAAGACGAAATATAATTAAAGGGAAAGTTAAGGCATAAATTATTAACGAGCATAAGAAGAAGTATGAAGCAAAAATATGCAAGGAACAAACATTAATCATAAAAATAAAAATAATTGCTCAACACAAAGATATGCAAAAAAAAAAAAACTTTTATAGATATATCAAATGTGGGATCATAAAGTTTTTGATTACAAAATGTAAACTAAGAGAATACAAAAAGATCCATAAACTAGAAAGTAGGAGGCTCATCATCATCACTAGAAATGTCTTCAACTTGTTCACCATTGACACCTTCAGCTTTTTCACCATCTTCAACCTCATCATTGTCGACTTCCTCGTGAGTATCTTCGAATTCTGTAAAGTCTGGAAGATGGCAAGGTGGAACTCCGAGTTTCTCTTGGAGATCCACCATATCGCTGTGGAGGTGAGACAGTAATAGAGATCGTCTCTTCATCATCTGCATAAGCTTATCAAGCTTGTTGTTGATGGCGAAGAAGGATAATTGAGCCTTAGGCTTAGGAGGTGGAGAAGTAGAGGGAGAAATTGCTTCAATATGTAGACGCTTCCACTTGAAAGCTTGCAAGCTCTCCATACGTTATGCCCCAAAAGCGCCAAGAAGGTATGCATAGAAATCTGGATCAATTACCCTAGTGTTAATGAGGTAAATGAGGTCCAAAAAGTTCTGAAAGGATAGATACTTCTTGGTAAGTAGTTTCTCCTTATCCTCATCAAGGGCTCCCATAAATCAATAGATTACGGTGATGTGTGAGGGGAGCAGAAATTGACTCTTCAACTTTATGCCCATGTGGATCAGTTGATCCACAAGATAGCAGTCGGTTTGGAGCGGTTTATTCTTCACAAGACAGAAGAGGAGTGCAAGATCCTTTTGTAAGACCTTCTCATTCCCATCACCTATTGTATTAATGGAGAAAGTGATGATTCGATGAAGAATCCACAAAGGTAAAGTCCTTATGTGCTCTACAAGAGAGGATCTTGGGTCATGTCTCGCTTCAATCAAAAATTTTGCACAAAACTCTGAGTATATAACATCGAGAGCCGAAATAATAAATGGAATATGCTCACCGATTTGGAGGTTAAAGAGAAAGGACAATTGCTCGAATGTGATAAAGTACGAATCCTTAAAAGCACGAAAGATAAGACCGTATTGCCCAGCAGGAGATTCTGCTTTACGGCTCAGCTGAACTGTGCACATGAATTCTCAGACTATCTCCTCGTACCTCGGTTCATCTCTAAAACTGAATTCATTCTAGCCAAGGTTGGACAAGAATGCTTTGATTTCATTGTGTAACCCAAGGGATTCAAATAGAAAGTTGAAGGGCATTTTGTTTGGTAGGATGACTTTGGAGAGACTTGCCTTATATCTCTCCTTTTTTTCACGAGTCATTCCCTTCATGTAGATTAGCGAAAGAGGAGCTAAGGGTTTTGCTATACTCTTGCTTTTCTCTGCTCTGAAAGATTTCTTTGGTGCCATGAAGAACTTGAAAGAATTTGAGAGATTTAGAGAGTGATTTGAGGAAGAGAAGATGTAAGAAAACCACTATTTAAGGGGGTATATATAGCCCTTGAGGAGGTGTATCAACGGCTGAAAATGGCTAGAAAAAGATTTATGACGGGTTGGAAATAGTTGGCCACCAAATCACATAAATGTGAGGCGGTTAAAATTCGCTCAGGAATACGCGCTGTAATGGTCAAAATTTTGAAATTAATGATTGAAATTCATGGTGGAAAGGGATTTCATGACATCGAATTAATATTTGACAGCCAAGTGAAATTGATTTGTAATTTGTGACCATGAAGAAAGAATAGCGACTGCGAATTATGAGTCAGCAAGAATAAGAATGAAAGATTGTGAAAAAAATTTGTGATCCACTAGAAATTAATAATAAAACCATCCATAACAATCATCAATCAAACATATCACACACATCACAATTAAATATAAGATCAAACAAAAATTTTCACTTGAGGGAGCTTCCATCAAGCATTCCCAATTCTCTCTTAATGAAGTT
>CATIWR010107232.1:0-10905 GCA_949677035.1 Omphalea diandra
ATTTTTTTTTAAGTGTTTATTAACTCTATACCATGATTCAATTTTACATTTCTGCACTTATTTTTACTTTGGATCAATCTAGGTTGTCAACATCAAAAAGGGGGAGATTGTTGGATTAGGATAGTTAATCCTAAGTTTAGAACCTCTTTTGATTTTGACAATGGAGATTGATCATTACTAATATTTTTATTAAAGTGTTGATTTTGCAGAAAAATAAGTCTCTCAAGTTAAGGTCAAATTGTCACAGTAGAATTCGCGGTATGAGTCGCGCCGGAGTCGAGACCGCAATTTTCAAAGAACTCCAAATGAGAATCAATTCCACAATCGGAGCTTGACAAGTGTCCTAGGAAGTCGTTGGAAGTCAAAAATCGCGAAGGCTACATGTTGGCAGTGACCACAATTTGAGAAGTAAAAATTGCAAATTTTCACAGACTGATTCTCGGTTAGAATCGCGGTCTACACAAATGAATTAACAACCGCGACTTATGCTGGCTGAAGAAACACAACAACTATATTTTTCTAAAGCACTATTGAAAACTAGGCGTTATAAAACTAGCTGTTATGAACTAGCCGTTATAAACTAGTCGTTTTAAACTAGCCGTTATAAACTAACCGTTAGTCTCTTTGGTGGAATTTGGGTGTAAATACTCCACCAAGCATTAATAGCAAAGGTTAAGAAATTTATTATCAAGAGAAAAAGCTCTCAATCTTTGCTACTCATTTCTTTCAATTTTCTTTGTAAAATTGTCAATTGTTGGGTGTGAGCATTAAACACCATATTGTAAGGTTATAGTGTGAGCCTGCAAAACACTTCAATATAGGTTTAAGTGTGAGCCTTGTGAAACACTTGAGTGAGGTTGTGTGTGAGTCTAAAAACACATTGTTGTAAGGTTGTGTATGAGCCTAAAAATACATTATTGTAAGGTTGTGTGTGAGCCATCAAAACACATTTGTACAAGTTTGGTGTGAGCTTGAAAACACCTAGTGATAGTGAAATACCCAATTGGTGAATTGGGGAGTAGACGTAGGGTCGATTATACCCAAACCACTATAAATCGCTTGTATTTATTATTCTCATTATTCTTCCCCTCTTCTTTGTTTTTAAATTTTTATACACTAATTCAACCCCCCTTCTTGGTGCCAAGGGCCAACAATAAGCCTTTCCCAATATAAATAATCTTCCTCCATTCTTAGCTGGAAATACTCCTATTTGGTTATTTTCTTGGCTAGAGTTGCTCCATTCAAATGTGAACCACATGTCCTTACATGCATTTCCTACATATCCTAGCATGTTTTTTTTTTTTTCCAGAGAACTGTTGACATATGTCCTGAAGGCAAGTAGTTGGTTAAGGATATACCAAACAGTATATGAGTTAATATTCATAGGTTATTTATATTTCAGTTTTTTTCATAGCTATATGGAATTATGTTATATGACATATTAATTTGGTAATACTTAAAATTGAAGTCCATGGAATTCATATAATACTTAAAGACTAAGTCCATGGAATTCATATATTTTGAAGAACTAGAAATAAGGAGTTATAACTATGAGATTCTTACTCCATCAAAGTATTCTTCCTAATTCATGGTCAATATTATATTAGAATTAGATAATAATAGAGTTGTAAGATTGGTACATATTATATTCCTTATATAAGGACCAAGTAAATTGCTAATCTCATAGATAGAAATATATAGGATGGTTGAGACTAGGCAATGTATAGGTGCTTATTAGAGAATAAGTTCACTGAATGATTCATTTAAGAATTCTATATGAAGTATTAATGTGAACCAAAATAAAGGCAAACTTAAAGTTAAAAAAACCTACCTTAAAGCATCACAAAAACTTTAAAACCTATCATATTTACACCTACCTTATATGGAGTTGTCTTATGTCAAGCTACCTTATTTGGAGTTGCCTTATTTGGAATTACCTTATTTGGACCTACCTTATTTAAAGTTGCCTTATTTGGACATGTTTTATTTGTACAAGCTGTCATTAATGCAAGTCAAGAAAGCACCGAACATGACGAATAACTTATCAAAAAGTGTAAAGAAGCTTTGAGATTGTTCATGCCAGATAAAGTAAAAAAAAAAAAGCATCGGAGCATTTAGTGGATCTTCGTGAGGGTAAAATGATAATTTCTACACTTCAATTTCATGTGTTCGGATCCTCAAGATAAACTCTATAACTCCAACTCATTAAAAGAAGAAAATTGCACAAAAAATATTCTTAAAAATTCTAGAAGGTTCTAGAATATTTCAAGAAACTTCCAAATATATTCCAAGTATCTTTAGTTGCAAGAACAATAATCTTAAAGAGGAACAAAGGCAGGTAGCAATACATGGTAAAAAGGTTAACAAGTCAAAGTCAAAAATCTTCCAAGATATTCAAGATCCAAAGAATATTCCTTCTTTTCATATTTTCTTCTTTGGTTAAATTCTATAGGCTTTAAGAATTGGAATTTTTCTCATATTTTCTTAAATTGGAACAACAACTAATTAGAAATAATTTTCTTTTCTTAGCTAAATAGTATATCGTCATCTTCATCTTTAGTTTCTTCTTATTTTCTAGAATAGGAATTAATTTGTTGTTCTCAAATAAATGAGCATTATAATGCCTATAAATAGTTCATCCAATTTATGTATTTAGTAGTTAATTTTGATGAATATAATTCTAATTTTTTATGAGAAATTATTCGCTTTTTTAGTTCTTGAAAAAAATTGGCGAGACTATTTAAGTGAGGGTTTAATTAACTTTGAACTAGTTTAATTTTAAACTTAAAATTGACTTAATTAATTCTAGGTTTGGTCTTAAATACCTTTTTATAACTTAAGTTTCTAGAAACAAATTTTCTAGAGGTCTAGTTAAAAAAAATTGCTTGATTCTTATTAGATCCTTGGGCAAAAATAATAAGATTGTATATGGTTTAAGACAAGTTATCCATATTCGTATCATTTGGTATCAAAGCTACAACTTCAAAATCAGGTATGTATCATTTATTTTTCTTGTTCTTTATGTGTAATTCTTATTCTTCTTGTTCTAATCATTTTATTTGTGTTTATTTTTCTCTATTCAGTTTTTTTTATTCTCCTCTAATTTGATTTCCTTTCTATTTTTTCTTCTCAAATTTATTTGTTTCATCTTGTTAGCTAATTGTTTGTCTCTTGATTTGTGTTATAGGCTAAATTAACCTATACAATCCAAAAAGAATCAAATTTGCAAATTGCATCTATTTTTCTCTTCCAATTCTATTCATTGTGTTTTGATTGATTTGTTTATCTTTTTTACGTTTCTTATTTCAAAATATTGTATTTAACTTCAATTGTCAAAAAACAAAAGAAAAGAAAAAGTAATGTAAAAAAAAAAAAGAAAGAAAAAGAGCTAAAAATTGAAAATTGGTCTTATTTGTAAAGAAGGATTTGAATTCGTGCTTTGCAAAATTGGATTTGGCCTAGTTTTCAAATTTTCATTGTTTTAAGTTCAATTCAATTCTTTGTAAGTCCTAAATTCCTTTTCTCTTCAAAACTGCAAATTGGTGTCAAATTAGCTATTCTTGATTTCCTTCTTTTCATTTTGATTCCAACAGTCTTCTTTGTGTTCTAAAGTCAGTTTAAGTTGGAATTGCTTGTTTGCTTTGTGATTGAACTTTAACTTGATAATAGTAACTTTAGTTCCTAAAGAACTAAAAGTGGTAAAAAGCAAGAATAATGAACTTATTAGAGGATAAAAGCCTATTTGTGTGAAACACGAGTGAGAGTATCATCCTTTTGATAGTAAACATGTGAATTGTTAGGTTTTTTTTTTTTTTCTTACTTCTTGTTTCTAATAATGATATGTTAGAAAGAAATAAAATTCTCATGAATTTAAGTATCTCATGAATATAGTGAACCAAATAAAAAAGGGAAAAGTAGAAAATAAAAAAAGATGTGAACTACCACAAACACTAACACAAGCAAGAAAAGGGAGGTAACAATATGAAGATGATGAGCCCATAGAGAAAAGCTATCAAAAGTGCAAAGGGCAAAACCACAACTTAGGAGGCATAAAGATGAAGATCCTAGCTTTTCATGAGAGAAGTGATCTTAAAGAATACTTAGTACGAGAAAAAGAAGGTGGAGTCCATTTTTAAGTACCATAACTATCTCGAAGAGAAAAAGGTAAAGCTTGTTGCTGTTAAATTTAAAGGTAGTACCTTGTTATGGTAGGATCAAAAAGTTGTTATGGAGCAACCCTATTTGTACATGGCAAAAGCTAAAGAAAATCATGCAAAAAAGGTACACACCAAAATCTTATAAAGGCTTGCACAATCCATTTTGAAACTCTACACAAGTTTATAGAAGTGTAAAAGAATGCTACCAAGAGGAGGAGATAGCCATAACACAAGCTAAAATAAAAGAAGATCAAAACACTACCATGGCAAAGATTGTTAATAAGATCAAATTGCAACCTTATGCAAATGAGAATCTACACACACACATACAAGTGTGAAGAATTATTTTCCAAATAGGGGCCAACGGGATTACCATCCATGAGAGAAGATGAGCATCAAGTAGATTTCATTTTTTGTTCCTTGACCATTCATGAAAAAGAAAGTACATTAATGAAACAATGTGAAGTTGAAAAAAATTATTTTCTGCAAAGCTAATGAATGCACCATTATGCAATGAGGTTTCTTTTAGTTCTTTTTTTTTTTTTTTGTTTCTAATAAATTTAAATTCTTTCTAAATATTATTTTGCTACTCATGAATTTGAATTCTCTTTATCTAGTAATTTTTATTTCCTTTTTAAATTTGTTTAATATTTTAGTATTTGTTCATACTAGGTGGAGGAGGCATTTATACAATTTTGTTCTAATAGATTCATTGAATATAAAGCATCAATTAAGGAGATGAAAAGACCATATTATTTTCGAGGTAAACAAAAGAAAATGAGGAGGACAAGGAGTTAGGTTTGGATACTTTTTTTTTTTTTTGAGAAGTAACCAATGAGAAAAAAGAGAGGAAAAATGAGAGAGATTCTAAGTTCAACTCACTGTTTTAAGATTTAGGTTTGTTTATTTTTTTTCTTTTGTTTTAGCTCAATATGGTTTTTATTTTTAAAAAAGAGGTGTCGCATCATCAAAATTAGTTTCAAATCACTAAAAATTAATCAGAGACTAAATTTAAAAATTTAAAATTCAAACATTAAAATGTTAAAAATTAAGTGTAGAATATATTTTAAGAAACATTAAAATTTTAAAATTTTTTAGGTAGATCAAGCCATTTTAAAATGTATAACTATCTAAAGCTATTCAATACTAATCTAAAATCTTAATCTTTTCTCCTACTCTCTTCTTTTTTTTTTTTGAGTCTCTTTCATTTGTAGTTGTGAAGAGGTATCATTGGACTTTCATGGGCAATAGTAACCAAATTTTTTTTTCTCTTTAGTTATTTTTTATGTTCTTTTCTTTAATTTTTTTCAATAAGTTCTTTATTCTTTTAGATTTATTGTTTTTTGCAAATTTATTAGATACAGAGTTTTGTTGCCTCTCTTTTAGTAGAATTTTTAATTTTGATCTTCATATCTACCATTATTGACAGATTTTAAATTTTTTTTTATTTTACTCTAGAATGGATCCTTACTAATATTGTATTTATGTTTCCGTTTTGGAATAAATTTTGTTGTAATTTTGTGGTTTTTTTAGATTCATAATTGGAACAAGGAATATGATTGCTTGTTTCCATTTCATTGTTAGTTACATGGAGCGTGAATTTTAATATGTATAATAGATCTTTGTTTGAACACTACTAAATTGGATACAAAGAAAGACTAAAAACTATCACTGAGTGGCACATGCGTGCAACTGATTAGCCAAGTTTAAAGCTCTATCAATTTGATTTAGCATTTTAAAGTCAAATTTTATTATCTATTTTTTAATGTGAAATTTTCTTTCTTAAATTTTTACGTTGTTTAAATTTTTTTACTTTTCTATATTTTTCAATTAAAGAAAATCATTCTATTTTTTCTAAAAAAAAATTGTATAGCTGTCTAAATGAATCCAGAATAGATGAATTTATTGTTTTGAATAAATGATAAGTAGAATAAATGTACTAATATTTTAGTTTGCGCCTTCATACGTAAAGATGTATATTTAATTTAAATAAGAGTATTTTTATTTTTTCATTGATGTTTCTCATTAAATAAATTAATTTTTTTAAGAAAGCCTGTCACTTTAGAAATGATTTATAAAAGTTTGCCAATAAAATCTAACTTAATTAAAATCTTAATTGTTCAAACATCATGAGATAAAGGATTGCAAAAATTCAAATACATTGCTTTTCTCCATTTCATCCCTGCGACCAATAAATCTTTAGAAGGCGGAAACTGGAAATAAAAAGAAAAATGTATTATTTAGTGAATATTTGATCTAAAAAAGATTTGAATGTGAAATTCTTATTATATTGGTTCCTGAAAATTTAAATTTAACTTTTTTAAAAAAGTCTCAACCATCTATTTAAAATAAATGATGGAAATTATTTTTAACATAATAGATTATATTAATCTAAATAAGAAAGGATTGCAAATTGGATATTGAGGTGATTGGATCTATAGTAGAGCTTTTTTTTATAGACATTTTGAAATATAGGAATGCAATATTTTGTATTTATATTTTAAAAGATCCATCTGAAAATGTGAAAAGTGACTTGTACATTTATCTGAGCGAATGTACATTGCACTTGAAGCATCTAATAAGTTAAGTAATATGAATTGCATGGTCTAATTTTTCAGTCTTCTCACCATTTTAGACTAGCAAGCGATAGCCAATTTGTTTTTGTTGAATCATATATTGATAGGAAACATTATGACTAATTCTGAATGACGTATATAGGTTATGTTTTTCTTAATATTGTCATAGTCATATGGTTGTGTTGCAAAGCATTAGAGTGGAAATTTTCTAACAAAAGAACAAACAGAAATAAAGAAAAGGGGACCAGTCACCAATGTGGTTGGTGATATGGTTCTTACTCAGTGGAAAAGAACAAACGCAAAATCTCCAAAATATATCTTAATTTCAATGGCTACGTTAACATAGTGGTTAGACGGCTCTTGATGGTGCTTTCAGGAGGTCTTTTCATTTCAAAATTAATTAGTTATATATTAGGCTGCTGATATGAGCAACAGTTTTGAGTCTAATAAAATAAGATGATTAATTATACTTCTAATCACTTTGCTACATTGCCCATGGAATCTAATTGGAAACATTGGTGGCAAGCTCAAAGCATGTCATGCCAAAGAAGTCCCATGATTGAATTATTGCATGTACCTTTTATTTTTCTTTAATTTCCTTGCAGGGGATATTTTGAAAAGTAGTTGAGACCTATTTCTGTTTTCTTGGATGATCATTTCATCTATCAGAATGATATTTTGTACTTCCAGAAATTAACCATGTTGTTTTTGTTTCTTTGGTTTCTGATCCTGGCATGCTTTAATTCAATCCAAGCTCAACAGTACTATGATTCATCGAATTGTTCAGCAGATACAACCTATCCAGGTTCAAGATACACTTGCAATTCCCACCCTCAATCATGCTCTACATTTCTAGTTTATAGGGCTAATCAATACTTCAAGACCATTTCAGACATCTCTCTCTTGCTACAAGTAGATGTAGATGAGCTGCTTCGCTCCAACGGTCATTCATCTCCATTAAACATTCTTGAACCAGGTAGAGAAGTTCTTGTTCCTTCAACCTGTTCTTGTGTAGGCCAATACTTTCAGGCAAATGTCAGCTATACAGCCCCAGAAGTCACAACTGTATCAAAAGTTGCTTGTGCAATTTTCGAAGGTTTATTAAAATTGCATACCCTTTTTGAGGAAAACCCATTTGAGGAAAATGATGTTAAGGTTGGTTCTGAACTTCATTTGCCTTTGAGATGTGCCTGTCCTCGTAATTTCAGTACCATGTACTTTGTCACTTATCCTTTAGTAGAAGGAGATACACTAGATATTCTGAGCCAAAAATTTGGGATCTCTCCTGTAGATTTATGGGCAGCTAATCATATTGAATCTTGGACTACTATTTATCCACAGACTACTATTTTAGTTCCATTGAAAAAACATCCTGTCATCAACTTCAATATCCCTAATTCTCCACCTCCAACTCCTGGTTTTCTTCCTACGATCACAGTAGAAAAGAAAGCAAGTACAAAGTTAAGGAATTTGTACATTTCAGGTTCTGTTATTGGGTTTTCACTTGTACTGACAGCATTGGTAGCAAGTGTGCGGTATGGGAAGGCCTTACGCAAGAGAAAGATTAACAAGTTACAGTCCTTCAATACTAGAAGCTCTCCAGTTTCGTGTTCAACAGTTAGAAGCTCTCCTAGATCAGCTCCAACAGGTAGAAGCTCTGTAACTTCCTGTTTATCCCCTGATTTTCTTGTTGGAATTAAGTACTCCTTAAAGAATTATAGCATAGAGGACATCAGAAGAGCAACAAAAGATTTCAACGAAGAAGCTAAGATTGGAGAGCAAGCCTACAAGGGTGTGATTGATAATGTGGAAATGATGATCAAGCAAATGAGGTTTGAAGATACTTGTCAAGTTATCGATGTGCATTCCAAAATTAATCACATTAATATTGTGAATTTGGTTGGCGTATGTTATGGAGACAAGGACATTTCCTGGTCTTACCTTGCGTTAGAGTTGCCTAGCAATGGATGCTTGAGAGACTGGTTATCAAATTCATCGAGTTCGCTTCGGTGGCAGAGACGAACGCAAATCGCTTTTGATATAGCTACAGGTCTTCACTATCTACATTATTGCATTTTTCCTTCATGTGCTCACACCGATGTCAACAGCAGAAACATTTTTGTGACAGAAAATTGGAGGGCAAAGCTCACTAATATCAGGGCCAACTCTACTGCCGAATTTTCAAAAGGAAATGATGACTCGGAGACTGGAGTTAAAAGATGGGTTGCACCGGAATATGTTCTGTATGGCTCAGCTTCCGATAAGGTTGACATTTTCGCATTCGGTGTAGTTTTGCTCGAGCTCATATCAGGAAGGGAGGATATTGACGGCAAAACATTTAAAAATTCCATTGGATTTTTAGGAGGTGTTGGTACTACTGGTGAAGGAGGTTGTTTTGAACAATTGAGAATCTTCATGGATCCACGTCTGAAAGAAGATTATCCTCTAGCTGAGGCCTTGTGTTTAGCTGTTCTAGCTAAGGCCTGTGTGGAAGATGACCCTCAGCATAGACCATCCATGGATGATATAATCAAAGTTCTCGTCAGGTTGGTATGATGGCAAGAAGTAGAAAATTGAAGAAATAGTAGTTGCAATTCTATCTAATACCATAATAAACTACATGTATGGCATAAGATTGATTAATTCATGAAAGGAAATAGTCAATCAGAACATGTTCATGAAACCAAAACTTGTTCATGTTGTGGATTATCAACTTTGAATGTTAGCCTGTAATTAAGTGTTAAATTTGATTTTGTTATATAGACAAGACTTCTTTCTTGCTAAGGGAAGAGCGTGAACTTGTACTGAAAACACTGAAGTGATCTGGGCATTAATTGTTAGAAATGCCATTTGATCTCAAATCAATTTCTTTAACAAGAAGTGGACTGGTGCCCTCTTGAGTTTTCCCGTGCCTTGCCTAGGCAGATTAATATTGTTGCCAAAGCAATGAAAATTACACCCATATGTTCTAATGATCATATTTATTGTTATTTTCTGGTACATCAGAAAGAATTATAATTAATAATATATAATACATTAGAAAATATAGTGAGTTATGGCTCATGATAGTGGAGTCGCCTTTAAGATAGGAAATCGGTGATGGTTTGTGCAATGCTTACAGATGACAAGAAAGATTCAGGCCTTCCTATTGTGTACATAATCCCAACCACAGCAACCCTTCCATCCAGGCTCTCATGGACCATGTGCAGCTCTAAAGAAAAACTGAAAGCAAAATATTTGTTAAGGATTAAAATTAGCTAGTCTTATTTCATTTAAATTATTTATTTTGTAATAGGATTGGACATGGAGGAAAATGAATTAAGACCTTCCTGCCATTGATGGTATGCTCACTAGGTTTGTGCCAGTGACACCGTCTGAGAACATATTCAGTTCCATTGATTTCAATACTTCCTGCACCACTTGCCCATTCTAACTGTACACGAGAAGAAAAATAAATTAGAGTGTATTTAGGAGAACTTTATGCAGAATGCATGTAAGTATATACGTAGGTATAGGCTTAGGAAAAATAAAATAAATAAATCATATTGCTTCAAACTTTCAATAAAGGTAATTATGAGTAGAGTCATAATTTCTGACCTGATTCGAAAACTTAATTTAAGATGGTTTGAAGATAATTTGATATTATAAGAGAGATTTCAATTTGAACTAATCAATCGATCCACAAATTGACGTGATTTAAATTATTTTTAAAAAATATATTTTATTTTAAAAAAATCAAAATTATTTAATTCAGATTGATCTGAAATTCAAAATATGATTCAATTTTTTTACATCCTACTCCAATGATCCCATTAGACTCAGCAAAATCAAAGTCACCAAAGTCAATCTAATTCACAGTTCAAAGTGATCCACTCAAAGTTACCCCAAAAAAAAAAAATAATTCAAAAAGGCTAATCTGAACACGCCTAACCTGACCATTTCTAATGATTTTATCCTTTTAATTGCCTTTATTAGATCTAATTATACATCTTACCAAACCTGCTAATTTGAAGTTTAGTGACAGATAGATGATTTCACATTTTGAATTCAATAACATCAATTAAGAATACACACACACACACACACACACACATATATATATATATATATATGTTAAGTGATAAAAACTTAACTCCCTCTTAAACTGTTAAGCTTATGCATTGAGTTATCAT
>CATIWR010107248.1:0-15920 GCA_949677035.1 Omphalea diandra
GTTCAAAATATAGCACTTACATCCAAATACTCTAAGGTATGATATCTTGGATTTTCTGCCATTCCACAGCTCATAAGATGTTTTATTGAGAATGGATCTTTTAAAGACTCTATTTGCAATATAACATGCAGTGTTAATGGCTTCGACCTAAAAATAATTTGGTAGAGAATACTCATTGAACATTGTCTTAGCCATTTCCACCAATGTTCTACTTCTCTTCTCTGCAACACCATTTTGTTGTGATGTTCTAGAAGTTGAAAAATTATAAAAAAAACTCCATTCTCCATATAATAATTTTCAAAAGACTCATTTTGAAATTTCTTTCCATGGTCACTTCTAATAGAAGATATGAAGTAACTTTTTTCATTTTGAACCCTTTTTGCAAATCTTTTAAAAGCATCAAAAGAATCATTCTTATAAGCTAGAAATGATAACCAAGTAAACATAGAGTAGTCATTTGCTAGGACTAGTGCATAATGCTTTCCACTTAAGCTAGCACTTCTAGTGGGTCCTATCAAGTCCATATGAATAAGTTGCAGAGGTCTAGTTGAACTTGCAACATTTTTGGCTTTATAAGAGGCATGGTGTTGCTTCCCTATTTGGCATGGACCACATGTCTTGTCTTTGGAGAAGTTTAGTTTGGGAAGTGTCCTTCCACTAACTTTCCCTTAGATAGGCTTTGAAGTAGATCCATACTTGCATGTCCAAGCCTTCTATGCCACAACTAAGCTTCATTGTTCAAAGACATAAGACACTTAAAAGATTGGTTAGCCAAATTGTCTAAGTCAATTGAGTAGGTATTGCCTTTCCTTTCACCTTTGAAAATAACCTCATCATTCACTAAAGTGGTGACTTGGCATTCTCTAGGATCAAAGATGACTTTGTTGCCTTTGTCACACAATTGACTTTCACTCAACAAATTATGTTGTAATCCACTAACTAAAAGAACATTATCAATTAAAGAACAACCATTCTTACCAATGGTTCCAATGCCAATTACCTTACACTTGGCATTGTTACCAAATGTGTCATCTCTACCATCTTTTTCTTTTAATGCCATGAATAGCTTTCTATTTCCAGTCACATGCTTGGAACATCCACTATCCACATGCCAATTGCTTGATTTAGTGGTTGCCACACTCCCCTACATAACAAAAGTGAGTTACTTATTCTTAGGTACCCAAACATACTTGGGTCCTTAGGGTTAAAAGATGAAATGTCCTCTAGTTTGAGGTGAGCCCTCCTAATATAACAATGAATATTAATGTGTCCAAATCTCATGCAATAATGGCATTGGAGTTTAGACTTAGAAGTCTTTCTCCTATGTACAAATTTAGTATGAGTAGGAGGCCTTCTCATACCTTGACCAAGTGAATGCATACATGTACATGTATGATGAGTAAGACTAGAAAATTTTTTATGAGAATGACCATGCTATTTGTTGTACATGTAGGCATGCTTAGCTCTTTGAGTCTTGGCTCTTGAGCTTAGGGGAGCCTTCCCTTTGCCCTTAGGCTTAGAGGGCTTAGTGTTAGGAGCACTTTTCTTCCTAATTACCTCAATGCTTAAGGTTTGAGGTTGAGAAGATCTAAAAAATGTAGTTTTAGATGATGAGGAGGCTCTATTGAAACTTAGACCATGTCTAATTAGTGGTGGTCTTTGTGAAACAATCAATGCGTCCAAGGATTCTTTTCCTTTATGGAACTTAGAGATAGAGATTTTAAGCTTAATGACTTCTCCCTTTAGAGTGTCATTCTCCTTTCTTAGTGAAGCCATTAAAGAAGATGATATAGAAAGACTATCCACTGATTTTTTGAGCTTATCATTAAATGCTCTCAATTATCTTACAATTTCATTGAGTGATTTATATTCATCCTCTAGCTTTTGACATTTTCTTTTGTAAGATTTCATTTGTGACTTGTATTTGTCACATTTCACAGTTAGAGCCTCTAGAAGCTCTTCATTTATCTCATCAAATTGAAAATCAGAATTAGAATGTGAAGAAGTATTTACCTCATTAGTAGAATCTTCTTGTGCCATGAAATAAATATTGGCAATTTCTCCTTCTTCCTCTTCTTTACTTGAGCTGTCATCCTAAGTGGCTGAAAAGCTCTTCTTCTTTTTTTTGTCCCATCTCTTCTTCTTCTTCAATTTGGGACACTCATACTTGATGTGGCCTTGCTTGCCACATTCATAGCAAGTGACATCATTGGATTTTTCTCTTAGACTAGGAGTTGTCTTCTTGAAATCTTTTCTTTCTTTTCTTCTTTTAATCAACTCTTTTGTCCCTCTTGAGACCATTGCTAGCTCCTCTTCTTCCTTGTCACTTTCTTCATCACTTGAGGTAATTTCTACCTCTTTCTCTTTTGTTGGAGATTTAAGAGCCATAGTTCTTCTCTCCATTTTTGGTTTATCTCTTTAGCCTCTTAGCTTCTTCATTTGCTCATCTTTTTATAAGGCCAACTCATGAGTTAAGAGTTTGCCTATCAAAATGTCTGTTGGCACTTTCCCAATTTATGGATTGGACTTTTGAATGCTGCAAACTCTAGTACCAAATTTATCCAAAGGAAGAGTTTTGAGGATTTTTGTGTTTACCTTATAGTTTGTGAGAGTCCTTTTGAATTTCTTCATGTTGGTGACGATAGATAGGAGCCTATTCATCATTTGGGTGATGCTTTCATTGTCCTTCATCATGAGTAGCTCTCATTCAGTCACATACATCTCCAATCAACTTGACTTTACTAGGCACTAAGAAGGGGGGGGGGGGGGTTGAATTGGTGTATAAAAATTAAAACAAGACAGTAAAAAGGATAATGAGTAGAGGAGAGATACAAGATTTATAATGATTCAGGTATAATCGACCCTACATCCACTCCTTAATTCTTTGCAATTGGGTGTTCCACTATCTTCAAATGGTGTTTCTAAGCTCACTCCTAACTTTTACACTTGTGTTTTCAAGGCTCACACAACAACCTTTACACTTGTGTTTTTGAGGCTCACACAACAACCTTTATACTTGTGTTTTTTTAAGGCTCGCATAATAACCTCTTTTAGTGTTTTTACAGGCTTACACTATAACCTTTACAAATAGTGTTTATGCTCACACCAAACAATCACTTAAAGAAGAGAAAAGATTGAGTATCAAAATTGCAAGAGTTTGGGTTACAAATTAATGAATTCTCTTATATTTACATCTGTTTAGTGAGGTATTTATAGCCTCTACCCACCAAAGAGACGTTGTAATAAAACTGGTAGCAAATCTCTAAAGTAAGCTAGACAAATTCTGCATTAAATGCTTGTCAGGCTTCATCCGCGGTCGCTACTACTCTTTTGCGATCGCAAATTTCCAATTTTCCTTATGGGAGCACAAAAATACGATGAAAATCCCCGTTTGTGTCTAACGACTAGTCCATGTGTCATTTTCTCATTGGTTCATCAGGAAAATATAGTCGTTGCCTTTTACCTGCTCATAAAAGTAGCGACCGCGATTTTTCTTGTACAAGACGTGAATTCATCTGTCAAAATGTTCATCTTCTTCTTCATGATTTGTGGTCACTACCCACAAGTTATCATCACAATTTTTGTCTTCTAATGATCACCTGGGACACTTGTCATGCTATGGTTGTGGACTTGATTCCCTCTTGAGTTACTTCAAAATTCGCGGTCGCGACTAAAGCGTGACACACACCGCGAATTCGTCTGTGACTTTGGTTCTCCTATCTTTGAATTGGTCACGATAGAGAAGTGGCCCGCAAATTTGCTTGTCCAATTTTTCAACCTCCCTTAGTCTAGTTCACGGTCTCAATTTTTAATGTTACGATCGCGAATTAGGAGTCCTTTGCTTTCTTTAGAGATTATGGACTTCATCCAACTTAAAATTTAGAGACTAACTAAAAACTGCAAAACAACACTTAATTAAACCATTAGAATTGATCAATCTCCTTTGTCAAGATCAAAAGAGGTTTAAGACTTTAGGATTAACCATCCTAGTCCAACAACTAAATACTCTAAAGTATGAAATCTCAGGTTTTCTCCCATTCCATAGCTCATAAGAAGTTTTATTTAGAATGGATATTTTGAAAACTCGATTTGCAATATAGCAAGAGGTATTGATGGCTTCAACCCAAAAGTAATTTGGCAAGAAATATTCATTAAGCATAGTCCTAGCCATCTCTACCAATGTCCTATTTTTTCTCTCTATAACACCATTTTGTTGTGAAATTCTAGGAGTTGAAAAGTTATGACAAATCTCATTCTCCGAACAATAGTTTTCAAAGGATTCATTTGAAATTCCTTTCCATGATCACTTTTAATAGAAGAAATGAAGTAACCTTTTTTTATTTTGAGCTCTTTTGGCAAAACTTTTAAATGCATCAAAAGTGTCGCTCTTATGAGTAAGGATGGAGACCTAATTGAACCATGAGTAGTCATCAACTAATACAAATGCATAATGTTTTCCACTAAGGCTAGTATTCCTAATAGGTCAAACTAAGTCCATATGAATGAGTTGAAGAGGCCTAGAAGTACTTAAAACATTTTTTGCTTTGAAGGATGCTTGGTGTTGCTTCCCCATTTGAGAAGGTGCACATGTCTTATCCTTTGTGAACTTGAGCTTTGGAAGACCCTCTACTAGTTCTCCTTTTGACAAACTTTGTAAAAGCTCCATGCTAGCATGTCCAAGTCATATGTGCCAAAGCCAAGACTCTTTGCTAATGGAAATAGGACACTTAAAGGATTGGTTAGCTAAATTATCTAAGTCAATTAGGTAGGTACTTCCTCTTCTTTTACCCTTAAAATTACCTTCTTATCCATTAAGGCTGTAACAAAGCATTATTTAGGGTCAAAGGTGACTTTGCTACCTTTATCATATAATTGACTACACTCAATAGATTGTGTTTCAATCTTTTCTACCAAAAGAACATTATCAATGAGAAAGCAACCTTTCTTACCAACAATTTGAATGTCAATTACCTTGCCCTTGACATTGTTTCCAAATGTGACATTGTCACCATCCTTCTATTTAATGGCTATGAATGCCTTCTTGTGATTAGTCATGTGCTTTGAGCACCCACTATCCATATGTAATTGTTATCCTCTTTGATGGCTTCCAAGCATTCTTACAAACACAAATACATTTCACCTTTGTTTAGGTACCCAAGCATACTTGAGTCCTTAGGGGTTAAGCATGGAAGGATTCTCTAATTTGAGATGTGCCTTCCTAATGTAGAAAAGAACATTTATATGGTTGTATTTCATACAATAATGGCATTGGAGCTTAGACTTGTAAGTCTTTCTGCTATGAACTACCCTAGCATAAGTAGGACGCTTTCTCAGGCCTTAGTTATATGTATGCATGCAAGTGCATGAATGAGGAGTATAAGAGAAATTTTTATGAGCAAACAAGTCTTTCATGCAATAATGGCTTGGACATGATGCTTTGAGTACTACATGTTTAGCTCTCTAAGGCTTAGCTTTTAAGCCCTGGAGAGCCTTTCCTTTACCTTTAGGCTTAGGAGGCTTAGTGCTTGGAGCACTTTTCTTCCCAACAACCTCAATACTAGAAGTTTAAGGTTTAAAAGCTCTAATGAAGATGGAAGGAAATGATATAGAAGAGGAGGATCCATTGAAGCCTAAACCATGTCTTACTAGGGGAGGTCTTTAAGATGCAATAAGTGTATCTAAAGCTTATTTCCCTTTGTGAAATTTTGAAATAGAATTTCTAAGCTCAATTACTTTACCTTTTCAAGTGTCATTTTCTTTTCTTAAAAACTCAAGAGAGGATGACATTTTAGAAAGATTTTATAAAGATTTCTTGAGCTCTTCATTAGAAGTTCTCAAATCATTTACAAGATTATTTAAATCCTTAAATTCATCCTCAAGTTTTGAACATTTTTCCTTGTAGGTTTTCATTTGAGACTTATATTTATCACATATCAGGGTTAGAGCTTCAAGAAGCTCATCCTCTTCCTCCTCAAACACATCATATTCATCACAAGAATGAGAAGAATTACTTTTCTCATTGGAAGAGTCCTCTTAAGCCACAAGACATAGGTTGGCAACTTCTTCATCTTCTTCTTTTTCCTTGCTTGAGCTATCATCCCAAGTAGCCTTAAAGCTCTTTTTCTTTTAAGAACTCAAGACGAGAATAAAATCTCACCAAAAACTTTTTAATTATCATAAAAACTTCATACAAACTTGTTTTTAGGGCCTTTTATAGGCTTACAAGGCTTAAACTAAGACAAATCCTAATAGAAGATAAAAAAGAATCTTCCTAAGATATTCCTAAACATAATAGGACTTGTATTCCTTCCTAAATACTAGTTTCTTCCTAAAACTAACTAATTAATCTTTTTCTAATGAAATAAGGACAATATTAAAGCCTTATGATTGGCTAACAAAGAATTTAGGATTACAAAAATTGGATACAAAAATTGCTTGAAGTCACATGGTCATGTCGCCACTTTTCGTTAAAGGATCAGTAAGACGCATAACCATGTGCATGGTCGTGCTTTAACTTCTTGCCAAAATTTTTTCTATTCACAAATTGGGCTTTATTTGAATCAAGCTAAACACTCTCCTCTTGAAAACTCTATGCTCCCATCCTTGCACTTGGTTTACGCATAATCTATTGGGCCTATTGGGCTCATTTGCATCATTTCCTCCTCCTTTGGACAAATTCATCCCCAAATCTTGGCCTACTAAAATGTAAAATCCAAACATAAAACTAATACCTAATAGAGAATACTAAGTGAAACTTATCTTGCAATGAACAATCTTTCCACCCAGATCAAAGGCTATTTGAATAAAACCTAAAATAAGGTTAGTACAAGCCAATAATAAGTAAAATAATGACTAACGAAATCAAAGAAATAAAAAGAAAACCTAGGAAATGTCTTCCATTTAGTATGAATAAGTATTAAAGCATTAAATTTCTTTTTAACAAAAAACATTAAAAAGAGAAATTATATGTTCTAAAAAAGAACTTAAATACTAAGAACTAGAATTTGAAAAGGAACTAGAACATAAAAAACAAAAGAATCTTTAAAATCAAAAGAAAAATTTCTACCCAGAAAATGCCTAAAAGAAAAAAACAAAATCATTGAACAATGGTTTAGAAACATCATAACAAAAAGGAAAATGTTCAGGAAGAGAAAAACTTGAAGAATAAGAACTAGGGTCTTTTACGAAGAAGACAATTTTAGGATGAAAAGAAGATAATCTGAAATAAAATTTAAAAGGAAACAAATGTCTAAAAATAAAAAAAAAACTCTTTGAAACAAAAAAAAATTGATTAAAACAAAAAAAAAACTACGCTTAGAATAAGAACTACACTTAGAACAAACACAAACATCTAAATAAGAATTATAAAACTCCTTTTTACACAAATTTGCAACTCAATCTTCAATTTAGCATCATTATCAAAAGTAATAAGAGTTAGGTCATCTTGCTTGCTAGGCACCTCCATTAAAAACCATTCTTATAACCTTACAAAAGAGACATAAAAGCATTATACAAAAGATTGTTAATTTCGTTAGTATAATTTCGTTAGTAGTATAATACATCCCTTTGAATAAATACATGGTTGTGGCCTTGGAAGAATTGTTTTCAATCTCACCACTCTATTTTATCATAAGGGCTTTCTTTTGCATACCTTCTCCTTTTGTGTACACTTCTCTCTCTCTGTTTTTTTTTTTAATGCGCATCCACTCTATCCTTTCCTTCTAGCACTATTTCCTCACATTTCTCATGGGTTTTCTCACAACTCTCATTTTGTCATGTAATTATTTCTTTTTCTCTCTAGTGTGTACCTTCTCTCTCTTAAAACTTTTTAATCCTCATAAATTTGTTGAAAAGATAAAGGATTGAGTATAATATTTTTGCTATGAAAATAAAACTTATAATTGGCAAACCCATCATGCTTAGCTTTCACATCATATTGCCATGGTCTCCCAGTAATAAATAACTGGCTTGCTTTGGTATCACACCACAAATAACATCATTATGATACTTGCCTATTGAAAAAGAAACTATAACTTATTTGGTAACCTTGACTTCACAATTATCATTCAGCTATTACAAGTTATAAAGCTTAGGATATTTAAGAGTGGGTAAGTTCAATTTCTCCATCATATAAGTACTAGCAACATTAGTACATGAACCACCATCAATAATTAAAGAACATACATTGCCTTAGACCTTACACCTTATTTGGAAGATGTTTTCTCTTTGCTCATCATCTCCTTTGATTAGGTTACTTAAAGAACCCCAAGCAAACATTAGTTCTTTGCTATCCAAATCATTAAGCTCATCAACACTAGCATCGATAAGTGAGGGCATTTTAGGATTCATTTGTACCTTACTATCACTATTTTTACATTCAAAATTCTTATTTACAATAACCATGGTCTTTTTATTTAGGCAATCCTTAACTACATTTCCATGCCCTTTACATTTAAAATATTTAACAAGATTGGGTTTGGGCATAGATGGTTTAATTTTTTTGGATGGGCTTCACTCCTTCTTTGCCTCTTTGGGTGTATTCATTTTTGGACTTTACATTGGACCTTTTTACATCTTTCAACTTGTTAGTCCAATTAGAAGAAGGAAATTTAGGTTTAAAAGTTTTTCCTCTAATTTGCCTTTCCACCTTTAATGCCATATGGTAGGCATCCTCCAAATCTACATAATTTTGTCGCTCCACCACATTGGCTATGTCTCTATTAAGCCCACTAAGAAACCATTCAATAGTTTGTTCTTCATCCTCCTCAATGTTAGCATGAATTAATGCAATCTCCATCTCTTGATAATATTCCTCCATGCTTTTATTTCTTTGCACAAGCCTTTACAAATGGTTAAACAAATCTCTATAATAATATGAAAGAGCAAATCTTTTTCTCATGATTCTTGTCATCGCATGCCACGTTATAATAAGACCTTCTCCATATCTACGCCTAATAATTCTCAATTGATCCCATCATACAAATGCATAATCAATAAATTCTACAACAACAAGTCTTACTTTTTTATCCTCACTATAGTTATGACACTCAAAAATAAAATCTACCTTCTTTTCCCATGCTAAATAAGCTTCAAAATCATTTTTATTATGAAAATAGGTATTTTCATCTTCATGCTACCTAAGTTGCCATCTTGCTTGTTATGTCGTAGGAAGCTATCCTCTATAGAATCACCATCATCCTTATGCATATGTCTACCGTGCCTAAGTTACATAATAGTGGTGTTTAAGGTGTTGGGTTGTTGCCTAGCTTTTATTTACTCCACTTTGCCCCTTAATTGCTCTATCTTTTCTTGCATGCTCTTCATAAAGAGTTTCCATTTAGGATCACCACTAGGATCTGTCATGATTAGTAAAATAGAAGAAAACCTTATAAATCACTTCCTCACACATTTACACTCAAAAGATGTCACTCCTCTCGTGTTTCACACAATAAGGCTTTTTTTCCTACTTATAATCTCACACACTCTTGCCTTTTATTTCTCAAGTTTTTTTTATAAGTTCTTTAGGAACTAAAGTTACTACTATTAAATAAGTTTTTAATTACTTATCAAACAAGCAATTCAAGACTTATAATGATTCTAGATAACTAAGACAATGAATTTAAAAGAAAGAAACAAGTTTAGCAAAATTTAGAAGTCAAATTGCAATTGAAATAAGGAAGAATAAATCATAATTTGATAAGTTTGAATCAAAGAATTTGAAAATTTAAGGCCAAATTCAAACTATCACAAAATCCAATTAGAGTTATTTTCACAAAATCTGAACATAAACTTTTGCTTTAGCTTATTTTCTTTTCTTTTTATTTTTGATGTCTTTTTTTTTTAATTGAAGTCCTTCTTGTCCTTTTTTTTATTGTAGAAGCTAAAACACAACTTTGAACAACAAAAAGCACAAAATTAGTGCAAGAACTAGTTTAGGCTGAATTGGATTCTCTTAAGCTTAATTGCAACCAAGTTGTGATTTTGACTTGGAATGGCCTTAAACTTGAAATAAAACAACAAAGAATTAGTAAGAAAAATATAGGAAATGAATTTGATAAAGAAAGAACCAAGGAAAATTGAATTGAACACTAGAAACACTAAAATCCAAATAGGATGAGGAAAATAATGCAAACACAACTTTTTTTTATGAATTTTGGAATTTGATAATACAAAAATGAATTATACTAGAATGAAATGATGTAGAACACTTAATTATGATGTAGCAAATAGAATTGATGCAATAGATTGAAAGAAAACTAAATGGAACACAATGATGATGATTAGGCTGAATTGAAAAGAGAAGAATAAGAAGAAGAATAAGAACCATTTGGATGAGCTATAAGATGAACAAATGTTTAGAAAAATGAAAAACAAGATGCAAACACAGTGAAAATAAAGGATACTTACTTGATAATTGAAAACCTTAACCTCTAATACCAAATGATACAAGCAAGGTAAATTGAACACCTTAGATCATGCTTGAGAATGTATTGTTTCAAGAATCAAGCATAAGAAACTTTAAACCCCAATTAGAGCTATAGAAAACATATTTCTAGCAACTGGAATTATAAAAATTTAAAGTTTGTAATTCAAGACCTAGATTAACCAAAGCCAATTTTAAGTCTATAATTATTAGTTTTGCAAAGTTATTAAGAATCCACCTAACAACCTCACTAAGTTCTTCCAAAAACTTAAGAAGATAATAACATCTCATCAAAAACATCTTAATTGTCAAGAAAAACTTCATACAAACTCATTTTTTGGGGCCTCTTATAGGGTTACAAGGCTTAAACTAATACAAATCATAATAAAAATGGAAAAGAATCTTCTTAAGATATTCTTAAACACAATATGACTTGTATTCCTTCCTACATACTAGTTTCTTCCTAAAACTAATAATTAATCTTTTCCTAATCAAATAAGGACAATATTAAAGCCCTATGATTTGCTAACAAGGAATTTAAGATTACAAAAATTAGATAACAAAAATCGTTGGAAGTTGCACGACCATGCACACGACTATGTCACCATATTCTATAAAAGGATCATGAAGAAGTATTACCATGCACATTACCATGTCGTTAGTTTCTGTCATGAATGGTGCTAGCCCTCGATGACGTATGACCGTGCTTTAACTTTTTGCCAAAATTTCTTTTCTCTATGAATTGGGCTCTATTTAAACCAAACTAAGCACTCATCTTGAAAACTCCATGCTCCCATCCTTGCACTTGGTTTGCACGCAATTCATTGGGACTATAGGGCTCGTTTGCATCAGTAAGAGTCTTCTTCTCTACTTTTTAATTCTTGTCCCCTTATCATCTCAACTTCTTCTTTTCCTCATCTTCTTTATGTCTAGCTCATGTGTAAGGAGCTTGCCAATAAGGACATTTATTTGCACTTTCTAATTTATGGATATGATTTTTATATACTAAAAACTCTAGCACCAAACCTTTCAAGGAAGAGATTTAAGTATTTTAGTGTTTACCTCATGTTTGTAAGGATTCTTCCAAACTTCTTCATGTTTGTAATAAATGAGAAGAGTCTATTTGAGAGGAGTCTATTTGTCATATCAATGATGCTTTTTTTATCTTTCATAATAAACCCACTCTATCACATACATCTATAACTTACTAGATTTCACAAGTGTAGTGCCTTTATGGTAGTTTTTCAATGCCTTCCATATTCCATGGGTAGTTAGGCAATTTTGAACTCTACCAATCTTGTCTCTTAATAAGGAACTATGGAGAATGGTCATTTCCCTCTTGTTATTACCATTTGATTTTCCATAACCTTCCACCCATAACTCCCTTGGAATAAACACTTCACTACCATCTAACACTTTGGTTAGGGGCTTCCATTCTTTTGCTATAATGTCCCATGAATCAACCACATTTGTGTCTAGATAAATCTCCATTCTATACTTCCAATGAGTATAGTCAGATCTATCAAAAAAGGTTTGAGATAAGTATGAATTCCTTCTTATGCCATGATCTTTTCCTTACACAATTAAGGCTCGAATTGAGGTCTAGCTCTAATACCATTTGTTGACCCTTGTGCACCAAGGAGAGAGATTGAATTGGTGGCAAATTTAAAATTTTAGAGGGAAGGTTTGTTATGCAAATATTAAATGAAGTCGAACAAAAATAGAACATAAAAAAATTTATAACAGTATGGATATTAACTAACCCTACGTCTATGCCCCACTTCTTTTAATTGGGTGTTCCATTAATACTCAATGGTGTTTTAAAGCTTACACTAAATTTTATAACTTGTGTTTTACAAAGGCTCACATATAACCTTACAAGGCTAGCACTCAAACCTATATAAGAATTTTTCTATTGGCTCACTCTCAAACCCAATCCCAAAGGGTGTTTAAAGCTTAGACCAAACTGTTTATAACCTAATAACAAAGAGTAATTAAGAGAAAGAAGGTTGAGAAACAAATTTACAAGAGTTTGCCTTAGTAAATGTTATTCTCTTGCATTTATGTCTATTTGTTGGAGTATTTATAGGTTAATCCCACCAAAAAGACATTAGAAATAAAACTATGCCTAAATCTCTAAGGTGTGCTAGGCAAATATGCATTTAATGCTTGTCAGGCCATTATCGTAGTTGCTACAAGTGTATCACATTTGCTTCCTCCCTTTCACTTTAGATTTTGCCTAGTCATGGTCATGATCTTTAATCATGCCTAACAATTAGTGACACGTGGTAGTTCAACATTAGTCCTTCAAAAGACTAACCATTGGAGCCCTTTTTGTTTTTTAGTGTCACGTCCACTATGTCATGGTAACAACCACGACACTATCAAGGATGTGATGCTCACTGCGATTACTTCTGCCAATTTGTGTCCAAGACTTCACATAGTAGAAAATTGCGATTTTACGGTTAGAAGTCGCTATTTATAGGCATTTCTTGATTTTATGCTCCATTCAACTTACAATGATGCTCTAGCATAATTTATGCAATCACCACACTTACACAAGGCATTAGAACTATTCAATCTTATGTTGTTAAGATCAAAAGAGTTTTTGACTACGTAGTCAGACATTTTTTATGTCGTGTATTAACGTGGGGCTCAAAGTAGTGCACATAGAAAGCTAAAGTTTATAAACCAAATATGCATTGCATATCCAACCTTTAACCTAAGCTTTATTTTGAATGTTATTTTTTAACTTTCAAAGGTAACTTTCTAATGAATACATCCATCGACATTAAACTGGACCTGCAATTCTCGCATCATATGAAAGATGAATTAGGAGATGTTCCATACAGTAAAAAAAAGCTTAGGGAAAATATACATTCAAGTTTACATAAAATAACAGGAATCACTTGCTTCTATTGTCTTATATCATCCACCCGTATAACAGTTGAGGTTAAATCCTTGAAGAAAAGGCTCAACTCTGTTAAGGCTTACCAAACACGTGCTAGAAGTAGTTCTTGAAATGCAATTGGTATCAACCGTTGCATGATCAAATGACAATTATGACTTTTCAACCCAAGCAACTTAAGCTTTTACATATCCATACATCTGCCTATATTTGAGACATATCCATTGGTTATACAACCATCCACATCAGTGACCTTTTACAATCTTCATTTCTCTATCTCTGCTAATATCTCATCTCCTGACCGAATTGGTGGTGTAGTGGTAGTCACTATTATATTTTTAAGAAAGGATGTTTGATTCCTTTGAAATGGATGGTCGCTAGGTAAAATTTTATGTTGAAATCAAACAGCGATGTCTTAGCCCTTTTAGACAGAGTAAAAGCATTTGAGTTGTCCATGTAATAAGGACATGCTGACTTCCATGTTGTACTCCACCTTGACAACATAGAATATGTAGAAAAATCACTAATTGTCCATATCAATGTAGTACGTAGTTGAAAATTATGCTTCTTTGACACATCATAGGTTTGAAGCCTAACTTCCTACAATTTCTTCATCTCTGCAATGAATAGTTGCAAGAATACATCCAACTACTCCTTTGGATTCCTAGGTCTCAAAACTATCATAGTTAAAGACATATACTCTTCTTTCATACACATTCATATGGGTAAATTATATGGAGTGTCTATTAAAGGCTAAGATGAATGTTATTGTCCTAACAAACTGAATGGTTAAAACCCATATGTGCAAAGTCTAAGTTTTACATTCTTACATTTAGCTGCAAATGTTGGATGTATCCTATTGAAATGATTCCACACTTTTGAGTTTTAGCAATGCCTCATCAGGTCATCTTCTTCTTCAATATGCTTGGCATACCATCTCATATCTTTAGCCATGACTCTAGAGGCATACAACCTTTGTAATCTTTGAGTGAGTGGAAAGTAGTACATTTTCTTTTAAAGAACTATTTCTTTTAAGGAACTATCGATTTTCACTTAAAACTTCCAACACTAAACAACTCATTACCTTCTCCCCAATAAAGCATACAACAATTCTTACAACAATGAATCTTTTCTATAGGTAAACCCATTCCTTTTACCAATTTCTTCGTGCTGTAGAAGTCCTTAGTCATAACATTATCGACGGTAATAAAATCTTGCATTAATTGACATATATCATCATAACACCTTTTAGACATTTGATGTTTTGCCTTAATGTTCAACAATCAAGCAAGAACTAACAATTGTGATGGGTACTACATCCAGGCCATACTTCTTTATCTGCAGCCTATAACATGTTATAAAAAATGTTGCGCTTCAGCATTTGGTGCTTCCTCTACATCACTTGCATGAAATGACAGACCAACAACATCAAATACCATTTCATGGTAACTGCTATAAGATTCATAATCTACAACAGAAGGAAAGTTTATTTCTTCCGCACCAACTAATGTTCCCAAATCTGCTCTCACATATGGTTCACCATGTCTAGACCATTAATAATATCTAAGTACAAATTCATATTTAGCCAGATGGTACTTAACTGTTTCAACTTCATCATATTGTAGATGTTGACACCTCCTATGATTACATGGACACCTTATTTTATTCTCATCCATATTACTCTGGATCGGTGCAAGCAAACATTATAAAAGTTTTCATGCCCTCCAAAACTTCTAGATTTAAGAACCCATCAGTTAGCTTGCAGTACATTGATTCCTCATCTAAACTAATTGTTTTGTACCTAAAATTACATCATCGACAAACAAATATCATTATGTTTAAAATTTGTAATCTCACACCTAAGATGTATTCAATTTCATGTAGTTTCAAGGTTTGAAACTAACTCATTCGAAAATGCATTATCTGTCATCCCAGTGCACTTATGTAAATTTCAGTAGTATGTCCCCATAGTTCTTCAAGTGCAACATGTAAAACATGTGCAAACAAATGCGATAGATATCTTATCACAAGTTTCATATCACATTAATTTGTACATATTTTAATATGCATATGGAGAATAATATTATACTACCAAAATTCATATTCGTGTCATGGGTTTATCCAGACAATGCATTTTCAAACTATCCTATGGGACGATTTAGTGAATTACTTACACTTAATGCCAATAATTCGCTAAATGGGTTTCTGAGACTTAACCCTAATAGTCTAATGAAATTGCGTTTCAGTAATACTAAAACTACCAAACCTCAATATGAGGTCTATAATTGGTGTGCTTATAAGAGAAAAAACACTTCTAATATTCTTCAAACATAACAGGGGGGGGGGGCCGCCCCCCCCCCCCCCCCCCGGAGCGGCCGGGACTGTAGCTAGAGTAGGTGGCGGTAGAACAACGAAAGAAGAAAAAAAAAAATTAAAAAAAAAAAAACAAAACCAAAAACAAAAAAAAAAAAAAAAAAAAAAAAAATAAAAAAAATAAAAAAAAAAAATAAAAATAAAAAAAAAATAAACACATACCACCCCAACCACCCAACCCACCCCCCACACCCCCCCCCCCCCCCCCCCCCCCCC
>CATIWR010107255.1:0-15214 GCA_949677035.1 Omphalea diandra
GTGTTAATCTCAACCTTAAATTAACTAAGTAATTTAAGACCTAGATTAAACGAGTTTGTGAAATTATTAAGAACTCACTTAACAATCTCACCAAGTCCTATAAAGAACTCAAGAAGAAAATTAACTCTTACAAACAATTTTGCTAAAAAGAAATATTCTTCAAATTTATCGATTTGGCTGAATAAGAAGAGCTATTTATAGCATTTACAAAGCTTCTAGAAACCCTAAGAATTACTTCCTAGATAGTTTTTGAAATCTGCCTAATCTATTTAGGAAAAATGATACTCCTAAGCTAAAAAGGAAATAACTAAAAGATACATTAGATATCTTCCTAATTATAAAAGAAGTTTCTTATATAAGTAAATACAAAGTTTCTAATTAGTTTAAAAGAGGAATTCAGCTAATGAGGAAGTTTCCTCATACTTGGGTCATGGGTCTTTCCACTTGTTGGGCTTAAATAGATCAAGTTAAAGGCTTCCTTTGAAGAGTCCATATTGTCATCTCCAAACAATTGAGCTTCTTGATTCTTTTGCTTTTCTTAGGTTAGCCCAATGGTTATTCCTTATTGTATGAATAACCCAATTGCTTCTTTAAACCTTTTGAGCATTCCCTTTGTGATTGGGCCATGAAGTTGACGTGGATCTTTAGGCTGGCCTTGGATATTTGCATCAGTTTCATTGTCAAAACAAATTGGCACACAATTTAAACATATGAATTCTTTGAATACGTATTAGTTTTCACACCCAATAATACACCTTAACTCGTAAATCCACCCTTTTTCCATCCAAGATTCACGTGACAAATAGGTACACCCTCAAAAATCAAACATACGATAGATAGATATAGTGTAATAAACTCATTTCATCATTCACATTCACAAATCAAACTCAATCATGCATTACGCTTATGCTTATGAACATTTGAATAATATTTCCTCATCTGCATGTGTTTCATTGTCAAAACAAATTGGCACACAATTTAAACATATGAATTCTTTGAATACATATTAGTTTTCACACTCAATAATACACCTTAACTCGTAAATCCACCTTTTTTCCATCCAAGATTCACGTTTCCATCCAAGATTCACATGACAAATAGGTACACTCTTAAGAATCAAACATATGATAGATAAATATAGTGTAATAAACTCATTTCATCATTCACATTCACAAATCAAACTCAATCATGCATTAATAATTTAATTATAAGATAAGATTATACTTGCCTCTTTAAAGCTTTTGATTTCTAATTTAAGCTTGACCTCTTTATTGCTTATCTCCATCTTGTTCTTGGCATATAGTTAATTTTTATTCTACAATTATAACATGTTCAAATGTACTATAATGCATGTATTTATACTTCTTACTTTTTTAATGCTTTATTTTGCTTCCCTATGTTTTAGTTTCCTACTCTTTTCATTTCTTATCTCACATTCCTTGTTAAGGTAAGCATATATGCACACACACACACACACACATATTCTTTCATCTACCCAAGTTTATATCTCCCCTTTAGTTTACCTAGTTACTTAAACTCCCATCTTAACTTATTCAGTAAATTTCTATAATTCTTCCTCCCTTTACTACAATTGTTTTGCAATTTTTTTAAAAATTTTAACCAACTTTGATAATTTCGTCATAATTCTCATTATACTCTTTTAAATGATGTGATTCTTTTTTTTTTTATTTTAAACTAGATACCTAATATTCAAACATATCTAGAATTCAACTCTAAATAGTCATCCTATAAACCATGGTGAATTTTTAAATTCATCATAAAATCTGTAGTGATGCAAACAGAGTCAACCCTGTTGTTTCTAATATAACTTAATCAATTCTTATGCAATTGAAAAATTGTTTTAGAGGTACTTACTACACATATCAAGGATCATTTTAATGTTTTATACTTTTCTAATTCAACCTCTAAGATCCCCAAATCTAACCAACAATTTTTGGGTTACCAATAGGTATCACACCCAAACTAGTGCCACTAATTTTGCCATTACGCCTTTATCTTTGTTTCAAATGAAAAATCCTTTCATTGGAGACTATATAAGGTCTTAACTACAAATTTCAAGTTTTATACTTTTTCTAATTTAATATCTAAGCCCACAAAATCAGCAGTGCAATATTCTGCCCTAAAAACAAAGTATGAACATTGTAGTTTAAGAGTTTTAACTTCAATTTCAACAAATCTACTTTCCCCTTTATTTCTTATATCTTTTATGCTAATTAGAAAAGGTGTAGATAAAGAACATAAAATTAGAATTTCTTTCCACTTACCTCAATCGTCCCACATCTCTAATTGATTAGATTCACCATCTCTTTTTACTCTTCTAAGTCCTTCATCCAAGCTTTCCTTTTTTTTTTCTCTCTCTCTTAAAATATATCTTTAACCCATATTTCATCTCCTCATTTTCTCTTTTATTTTCAATTGTGGAGATTAGAAGTTGAAAAAGTCTCTCTTTCCTTTTTCTTTAATCGTAGAAAATGGCTTATTTTATCATGTAAGGTGTCATTTTCAACTACTCCTACTTAACACTTCTTTGTTTTTAATATATACTATTTAATCCTTTGCATTTTTCTTTATATCACTTTAATCCTTTTTAATTTTCTAATCACTCTTTCTTATGCTAACTTTTTCTTAGGTCACCCAAGGCTTATCCTTCACACATTATAAACTCCTATAATATTATAGCTTTATGAATTCTTTACTCAAATCAACCCTACAACAAATCATAAATATGTGAATGTCAATAATCTTAAGGTACACCATGAATATGCAATTCACACATTTAATAGTGAATAATTACACCAATATACCCTAATATGCATGTGCCTACATCATATGCATGCATAGTGAGGATAAGGGTGCTTCAATAATTAAGGAACCTCAAACCTAAATTCATCATGAAGATCAAAAGAAGCAAGCATACTCATTTGACCCACGAACAAGGGCAAAGGAAAAATTGATGAGACATCCTAGCATGATAGGGAAATTAAGGCATTTATTGAGAATTTGTTACTTCATAGCTTTGATAGCCTTAACCCCTACAATGCCTCACTCAACCTTGAGTAACACCTCCAAACCCTTAGCTCTTAACCATAATCCTCTAACCAACTACCCATTAATATCTTTTTAACTTTTTTTAAATTTTAGTTTTTATAGTTTTATCTTTGCATTTTACTAAAAATGTGTCAATCCTGCATTATGTATAACAAATACATTATTTCTAAAATGTATTTATACTTCTTAAATGGATTAATATCACTGTTAATGAATGCATATCATTGTTTCTCTACTTCTTCTTCTTTTTATCTTTTATTTGCTTTTGTTGATGATAAAAAGGGGAGAACTTTATTTGGTTAACAAGCATTTATTTATTAATTGATTGTTAGTTTTTTTACCTTTATTATAAAAGATTAAGATTGTTAGTATATGTTGCTAGTATTGATGCTTTTAAAGTGTCTTTCTAACTTAAATTATCTAGCTTATCCTAGGGGAAGATATGAACTTATATATAATCTTATAATCTAAATCTAAGAAGTGCTTTTATCGTATAAATTGAGGGAGAGTTAATATTTATATATATTATGCACACTTGATTATTTAAATATTTTATAAACCATTTGTTTGTCCTTATCAAAAAGAAGGATGAATGGTAAACCTTAAAGTTTCAATTATTATTTTAATGATAACAAATAACGATTAATTTGTTAGGTAGTGTGCAAGTGTTTCATCATATGATTTTAGGTCCTTCAATTTAAAAATTATCAAGTTACAAAAACCAAAAGAAGTCCAAAGTACTTCAAGCCCTCAAGTCTATCTAAATGACTAAAGAGTTCTTCATCTCACTCAAGTTTACAAGTTTCTCAAAGTTAAAAAGAGTGTAGTGTTGGTTTGAAATTTAAAAGAATGTCAAGAATGATAAGAAGTTCCCATTGTTCCTCTCCAATACACATTAATTAATTTCAATAGTTATTGAATATGGAAAATGACCTATTCAAAAAGATCTTAGGAGACGGTCACTTGAATATGTGATAAGGCCAATGCCATTAAAATTTTCAATCGCTCTTTAAAGATGAAAATGGCCTATTGAAAAAATATTATGGAAGTAGTTAAATTAATTTATTAAGATGAAATGTCTGTTGTACCAATAACTCATGAATTTTTTTTTAAAAAATAGTCCACTGAGAATTCCTTATTAATTTGGTTACAACTTCTACCTCACTTAGATAATCACTAATGCCCATTCAAATTTTCAAATGACTATTGATTCCAATGCGATTGAATTCTCAACACCTAGTGGAATGACAATAACGAAAGGACTAAAAGACCAATACCCATTGAAAGTCTCCAATTCTTGTTGATCAAGCTTAATGGTTTAGTTTTCAAACAAGTGGCAAAAAGTGACAATTTATATCTACTAGCTATTTATTTTGCCTTGGGACTATATAAGGACATCTCCTTTAACTTGGAAAATATTATCAAAACTGTAAATCAACTTTGCAACCCTCTCAAGTGCATGATTTGAAATTTTTCAATCACTTTTCTTAATTAAATATAACTTATAAAAGATTTTAGTTTCAGTGCTTTTAGTGAGTATGATTCATGGAGCAATACTTGTAATTTCTTACATAAGAGTCACAACTTAGGTTGGATAATAGAATATCAATGGTACTGCTTAATTAATAGGTAATTGCACCCATCAAGATCTCTTTTACTTGTGGTGCACGAATAACAAAAGAAAGGTGAACACTCCATTGATATTGGGATAGAGGTTGGAAACCATTAGTAACAAGAATAGTGAAGTAGTGATGAGTATATATCAATAAGATTGCTAAGTTTCTCAATATCATTCCCACACCATTCCTTAGGTTGGATAGTATTTGAAAATCTTCATTCCATTCAAATCGTCGAATTCTTAAAATTTAGTGACGAGATAAAAAGAAACTCAATAGTGCAAGAAATGACATTGATTCTTGAATTTTGAGGATCCAATGATTTTTCAAGTGGAATGAATATTTTTAAATTTCTAACTTTATCCATCTTATATATACTCTCAATTGTGTTTTAAAAATTTTCTTTTATTTTGTATGAATTATAATTGTTGATCTATTTTTCTAATAAACCATTTGTTTTATGTGTATATTGATTGTGAAATATACTATTATAAACTTTAATAAGTAACATCAACTAGAAGTTTTCTTTTAATAAATGTTCAATTATACATTTTATGTATATACTGTGATTGATGATAATTCTAAGTTGGAACTATTTAATATTTCTCATAGATATTCTTCGATTTCAAGAAGGTTTCACTTAAAAGCTTTTAAATGCATTGAATTTAAATTTTGTTAGTTGTTAGTTTAGTTTGAGTTGTTTTTTAGCTTAAATAAAAAAAAGTTCTATTGTTTTTAATTATATTATATAAAAATTGTGAAACACTTAAGCTATATATATATATATATATATATATATATATATATATATATATAAAAGACAAAATATCGTAGAAAATTGGAAAATTAATCCATCAAATTTAGAAAAAAAATGCCCCCTAACCTTATCTTTTTGGCGTCATTTCGTCAAGTAGAATTAAATGTTAGAATGATAATTGGTATGGTATAGAATGAAAAATATAAATTTTATATCATTAATAATACTCTGATTTGTAATGAGGTTAATTTTAGTAATGATCAATTAATTTTTTATTTATTTTTATCAAAATTATTTATTTATTATTATTTTAAGAAAATAAATTAAATTTTAAATTCATTTTCATGACTTTTTGAAATTTGAAAGTGCATTTTATTTGAAATTTCAATCTATTTTAAATTTTTGTATTTTATTTGAGGATATCATATTTTATTTTGATTTTTGATGCCAAAATAAGTAAAAATTAGTTCTTAATATAAAGTTAAATAATTTTTATAAAAAAATAATTTTAATCAAAATAAGTGAAATACAAATAACTCATATATAATGATAAAGAATGATATTTTCTAAAAAAAAGTGATATTAGTAGTGTTTATCTTCTTTTTTTTTTTAATTCCATAATTCCATTCTAGTTTATACCCACCTCATTATTTGGCAACAATAAAAAAAAGAAATTATACTAATCAATTAATTTTAAAGCTATTCCCTTGTTACTACTATAATCTATCAAACACATTAATAATAATAATAATAATAATTCGTGGTTTCTTTTTCCTTTCTCTTGCTTTGAAAGGATGCAGTCTTCTTTCCTTATCTACGTGCTCTTTGACATCTAATTGGTGTCTAGGGGAGTGACCCATTAATGGTGACTCCTTTCTCGTTTTCTTTTCTTTTTGTGCATAAATTTTAGTTTTATTTGTGTTATTTGAGTTAATTTTAGTCGTAAATTTCTCCATGAAAATTTGAGTTTTTCCTACATTCGGAGTTTTTACTAAATTTTTTGCTAAGTATGAGATTCATTTCTTTTCCTGTTGGTTTTTGTTTGACTTGTTTCTTAATTTAAATAGTCTACGTTTTGATTTTCTCAAAGATGCTTTATGAAAAAAGAAAAGTTTACTTGTGAAGACATGTCATATGCTAAAAGAGTATCGTTGCAAATATTCAGTTTAAACATTATGGCCGTTACAGGTATGAAGATATACTCTACAAATTAGTTCTGTCAAATTCTAGTTGAGTGAGGGCTGATTTCTTCACCTTCATGGTCATCACCAATGTGTGTTGACTGACGGTGCTGATGGATTACCGGAGAATGTCTTCAAATTTATTTTATCTAGTGGGCTTTTTTAACTGTTCAAATATTATTGGGCTTCCGGGTCATGTTATATATATTTTATGGATCTCTATCATCTATGCTATATTTTGGGCTCAAATACTTTTTAATTATTATATATTTTATTTTTCACAAAAAATAATAATAATAATGATGATGAGAAAATGGAGATACCATGGAAGAGAAAATGGAGGAAAAAGAGAAAAACAAGGGAAGCAGCGAGGACAGATGGAAAGGAGCCATAGCCAATCTGACGGAGATGACTTCCAATTTGGAGTCTCTCCACAAACTACTTCTCAAGAAAGCTATCTTCGTTGATGAAGATACCTTCGCTAAAGCCTCCCTCACTTCTGATCAAGCCCGCATCATCAAGGTATATTTTGTTGAATTTCCTATTCTATTTTGTTTGAACTAAAATCAAATGGCCTGCAAATAATTACTCGGATTAGCAAACAGTGGCTGTTCAATTATTCACTCATAGACAAAGGTTGGAAATCAAGTTTAGGGTTTAGCCATCAAGCTAATAACACTCTCTAAAATCAAACAGCATTTATTCACATCAAGAAACACCAAACTGTTTAACTGACTAAAAGGTTGAAAATATGAATTATAAACATTTCAGTACAACCCTTGTTGGGTTTTTTTTTTTTTAAATTTTTCTTTAATTCTTTTATGACGATATATTTTTACAAAATGACATTTATTACTTATATGTTTTTGCTGTATGCCATTGAATCTTTTGGAAAATGTGCTGCTATTTTTGCTTGTGATTTCTTAAAGGCCTGCCAAGTTAGTATAAAGATAATAATGCATTTTATATGTATATTGTGTAGGTTCTTGAACAGAGGGTAGAGACATTGGAAAGAGCACTTGATGCTGCCATATCTGCTGCTGCTCATGCTCGTGCAAAAGAGCAACAGGCTGAAGCAGCTCAAAAAGCTGCTGAATTACGTGCACAAGAAATTACAAGAGAGCTTGAAAACACCACAAGTATGTTCACCAAGTTTTTCTTTTTCAACCATACATCTGTCAAACAGAAATGGGAAGGGGAAAAGTTGTAGCAATTCCCTAAAAGTATGAATCTTAATATCACTTCTTCAATTACAATGTTTAATATCATAAAATGTACCTTGGATAAGTCAAGCACCATATGATGCTCTCTGTATAATCGGCGATAGTTCACTAACGCTCCACCTAAGATTGAGGATGAGACATTTTATTTCGCATCAAAATCCTACTGTAGGGAATGGACACGAAAACCAAGAATTATGATCCTATTCTTACCATTAGTTACAATATTTGGATAGCTTTTTATAATGAGGCTTGGTTTGTACGTACTAAACGATAGCATGAATTTCTAAACATCAGAAGTCCCTTTTTTTTTTTTTTTTTTTTTTGATATGTTTACAGTAACCGCTACTTTAAATATCAGCCATGTGGAAATTTTGAAGACAGATGATTCCATTTCATGTCAAAAACTCCCTTTTCATTTTGATAAAATCAGGACTTCTGTCCATCAAGTTATTTAGTTAATTTTAGTTCCAATTGTTGTAATTACTCCTATTTTTCACTAACACCTATTTTTTAAGAAGTTTGTATGAAGACATACTATGTCATACTGGGGCTCTGTTATCTTTGCACATTTTAAATATCCTTTGTGCTGTTGTCGCTAGGTTCTCGTTTATGTTTATGAATAGGAAACTGGACATAAAAATGATAATTTTTACTGGACAATATGATTGAAACATGTAACATCATGGCTGCAGAGGTATTTGAACTGCACATGGAAGAGTTGCATGCGAAGCAAGGAGAGATATCTAAGCGTGATAATGAAATCAAACTTTTGGAAGCTATAATTCAGACACTTGGTGGTAAAAAATCACGTTCTTCTAGTGGGTAATCTCTTCTTCTTCCTTTTTTTTTTTTTTTCCCCTCTCAATTTTACTTTAATTTCTTCACTGGGATAAAGTGGGTTGTAAAATAATGGGTATATCTAGCATACTATGTTGCTTCATTCCTGAAAATAAATGATGTACAAACTTTTAAATATAGTGAATTGCATATCATATACTTTATTGCATGATGGCTATTGTGGGCTGATATTTAAACTAGGATGAATGTTGTTGCGGTAAGTTTATAGTTGATAATAGATTAGAGTTGGTCTGTATTTATATAAATAAGAGTCAAATTCTCGTTTGTTTTGAAGAAAGCTAGCTAAGGAAGTACAACTTTCTGGGAAGTAATAATTTTCTTTGTGTTTGATTGCAAAGAAGTGTAAAGTCAAAAGGAACTTACACTTCCTTTTAATCACTCAGCTTTCACAATGCAGAAGAAGTAACATACTGAGGAAGAGGTTAATAAGAACAACTTCCTTAGGGAAGTTGAGACATATTTTTTTAAATTATTTTAAAATTATCTTTGAATAAATTTATTTAATGAGATAAAACTATTTATATTAATAGATCAGGGATAAAATAGTATTTTATCACATATTTCTCTGAAAATTACTAAGTGAATCAAATATGATTGTGGTGTACTTCTTAGGGAAAAAAAAATTTGTGAACCAAACACTATGAAGTTCAACTTCTCAGGAAATAGCTTCCTAGGAAGTATCATTTCCCTATAAGTTACTTCCGTGGAAATAAGGAACTTAATACAAAACAAGACCTAAGTTTCATAATCAAATCGAAGGTTCTGTAGGCACCCAACCTGGAGTTGAAGTGCAGCAGACAATTCAAAAATGCATAATTGCTGGAACATTATTCTATGAAAAATGTATTAATGGACCATTTCAAGCCTAGATAGTCATAGCTTCAACATAGTCCCTACATCTATGAAACATTAGACTCCTAAAACTAGTTCAAATCATAAATTTACTTCAAAATATTCAAGGTATTAAAGTTCTCCTAGACTTGCAAGAGCTGAAAATAAAAATAAGAATCAAAAATAAATTTGAAAGACTTAAGATAGAAAAGTTGTTAATTAAAAAATCGTCTTATGAAGCTGCAAATTATTAGATCATCATTTAATTTGCAAAAATAATCAAACATGTAAAACTCTTTAAAGTTTAAAAAGCATCAATGTCCCGGGTGGACATTGTTTGAAATGTAGACCATGATTCTAAGTTACTCCGGTCTTTTAACTTGATCGATTTTCGGCTCCTTCTTACCTGCTTGTGATTAATCTGGCCACTTATTGATGGAATGTTGTTCAATTTCTGATTTAATGCCTATGTGGAATCTCAAATTTTGACATGAATTTAGACATTGAATTCAGTTGCATTCTTGATTAGACCACGAGTTAAAGAAAAATCTTGTCTAAATGCTTCAGAAACTTAGAATTATGGCGTAGAGGTCATATAGGACTTATTATGGGAAATTATTGTGTACTTTCTAGTTTTATAAAATTAAAAGTTCATTTTCATTTCAGTAAATTAGTTGTCAGTCCAGTAAATTTTGTTTTTAAGTTGCAGCTATTAGTCTTTGAGTTTCCTACTTTGCTGAAAGGGTAGCAGTCCTTATTTGGTTTAGGATAGAGGAAAACCTTTTGGTTTTCTTCCAAAGTTCCATTCCTCAAGGGATTAAAATTACATGTTTTTCGAATGGTATGATGAGATTGAACCAACTCTAGTTCATGGTTCAATTAGTCAGGTTCAATAAGTTATTTTTAAAAAAAATTAAATAAACATATAAATAATATTTAAAATATTTAAAAAAATAAAAAAAAATAATATAATATGATACAAATGAAAATATATTTCTTACATTTAAATTGAGTAAATTAGTATAATTTTTAAAAAAATTTTGAATTTTTTTTATAAAATTACAGAATTTTAGATTGGATCAATTTAATTTGATATTTGATTTTGACTGATTTTTAAATATGTCAATTTTTGACTTTTAATTAACCTAAATTATTAAATAATTCTTAATTTTATTGATTCAACTACTCAATTCAGTTTAATTTTGAATACATTGATAATTAATGACCGAAATGTAAGCTAAAGCACCAGACTTTTGTCTTGATATGTTATGGTAAAGCAAAGTGAATTTAATGCTGACGTGGGAACAAAAAAAAAAGAACATCGATAATATCTAATGGATCTGATGGTAGATCTAATATAGGATTGACAATTTTTTATACTATCCGATTAAATGATATGATACTGTACGTAATTAAACAAAGTTGGGATGTATCACAAATAAGTTTGGTTCCATTTATGACATGATAAAAAAATAAATTTGAAGGAAATGATCTGTTTAATCTGCAAAAATATGATATAATGTAATTATATTATTAATGATTTAACATATAAAACACTATACGAATATATACATTTAAACATAATTTAAGTAAATGTGTTTATATATAAAATTTTTTTTGAATCTAATCTATATTTATTTAAATTCTTAATATCTATTCTTTTTTTTTTTCCAATGTAAAATATTGAATATTTTTAAGGTAAAACTTAAATATTTTTATTTTTTATATGTTTTTAGGTTAAACGTATGTTTTTGTCATTAAATTCATCATGACTCAATTAATTGAGTATGAGTTGTCATTATGTAATTTACTTTATAAACATGTTTATAAATATATTTACGTTAATATTGAAAATTTTGACACGATTAATTAAATAAGTATATTTAAATTGAATATTTTTGTGTTTTACATACATTTCGACACAACACGATTACGACACGAATTGTTATCCCTATATAAGCAAATGTGGGACTGTAAAAAAGAGAAAATAAATCTCTAAAATTATGCAATTGATATATCAGAGACGATTAAAACTTTATAAATGTTTAATAAAAAATAGTAGTTCAAAAATTAATAAATATAAATGATGTGCTCAAGTGAATTTTGCGGCCAACCGTAACTCTTAAATCCTTTTCCGACTTTCACAACTATAACCGCACCATATTTTTTAAAACCCCAGCTCTATAAGAGGATCCCTTGCGTGTTATGCATACGGATCTCTAAAATCCAAGAAAATTAGACCTAGTTAACAGGCTGTTATGAATATTTCCTCAGTTTCAAAAAGTATCATTTTTTATATTGTTTAAAAAATATATTTAATATTTTATCAACTCATAATTTATAGTATATTTTTTATTTATATCTTTAATTATATTTAGAGAAAAATAAATTTATTTTATTAGATTAATAAGTAATGAGGTTAAATTAGAATAATTGATTATAGTTAATGAAAATTAACATGTATTTTAAATTTACCAAAAAAGAATAATAAACAATTATTTTAGGACGAAGTATATATGATGATGATATATTAATCAAATACTTCAATTATACAATAGCACAAATAAAATACACAACTTGATATTTAATGTTTTATAACATTTTTTTTTTGTTTACGTCATTCAATATATTCATACCTTTTACGAGTATAGAATTAATCCAAATTCGAGTTGGCTACAACTACAAAAACAGCAAAACTATCTCTACTAAATTTTAATACAGCTGTGTATCTAGAGACTCAAACCTGTGTCAATTAATTTACACACTCGATGGTTATAACATATATATTTTTTAATACAACCATATTCAGTCATCTTTGTTATTGTGCAACAGGTTTGAAAAAAAATATAAATATTAGGCTATATTTATTTTACAAAAAATATTTTTTAAGAAAAATAATTTTGATACTTGAAATAGATTGAAAATATTAATTTTATTTTCATTTATAAGATTATAATAAAATTTAGATTACAATATGTAATATGAAAAATTATATTAAAATAAAAATTTTTATTGATCCCATTAATCGTCAATGATGATCACCAACTAATGGTAATCGATGATAGGCGTGGTTAATGAGATTTGTGATAATAAGTATGCTATTAGATGTATTTATATGATTTATTTGAATTTGTCAAAATCTAAAAAATGATAATTTTTTTAAAAAAAGAAAATAATTTTTAAAATAGTTTGATTTTTCATTGATCAAAAAAAATTTTTCTGTGGATCAATTTTCTAGGACGCATCAAAAATTGAATAACGTGGAAAAATATTCTTCAAAAAATTTTTTTTTTTTTCTAAAAATTAACGTAGCCTCAGTATGTTGACGTAGCCTTAATATTGACGCTTGTATGCCAGCCCATAACAAAAAAGCCACTGTTTCCAGCCCACTACGAACCACATTTAAATGCCCAAAGCAATCTGCACCCTCAATTTCTATCAGCCATTGATCCAAGATTAGTAGCCAATCCTGGCCGTCCATACATTATCTAACCCTAAGCGATCAAACCCTGGTACACTTGTTCTGCGGTCGAACCTCTAGAACTCTCCCGCGCTAAACCCCATGATCTGACCCGCCAACAACCAAACCGGTGTTGATAATGTCAGCCGGCAGCAGCGCCACTCATCTCCGCCAGCATAACCAAGTACTTTGCCTAAACAGTCAAGGGCCATTGTCCGCACCGACTCCATTATCCATATGCATTGCCAATCCAGTTCAACTGACGGAGCTACTTCACTTCCGATAACCGATTGAAGGCAGGACATGGGCAGCAAACAACTGACGGCCGATTGGAGGCAGGACATGGGCAGCAAATAAATGACGGCGTTTGGTGAGTAGAGACAAATGAAAAACCGAATCCTAATGGTTTATGCACAATTCCAGGTTCAAAAAACCAAGATTCTTTGTCATCAACAAGTACGGCGTCATCTCCTCACCAAAATTAGCTCCTTCACTCAGCGGATAAGAGTTAGCAAGACCACAAGGCAGAAGAGTTTTTCCATCGCCATTGAAAAAGAGAACAAATTATCGGCCATAGTTTTGGGTTAATAAAGGTGTTTGGTCATCACTGAGCTTTTTTTTTTTTTTTTGTGGAACACATCTTTGATTTGGGTTTTTAATTGCTGGTGTGATCTATATTTTGTTTTTTTATTTCGTGAGAAAATGAAGGAAAAATAACTTTTTTTTCTATTTAAGAATGAAAGGTAATGAAGGAGAGAATGAACAAAAATATTGGGTTAACCTCCATAGATTTTTCTGTCTTAGATTATTTTATCTTTTATTTTAAAAAATTACACTAAAATAGCTCTATTTAATTCTGTTAAATTGATATTTTCTATTTTAAATTATTTAATTTTTTATTTTAAAAAATTATATTACAATAGCTTTATTTTAATTCTGTTAAATTGATTTAAAGTCTATATTACCTCTCATTTTTATTTTTATTTTCACTTGCTACACCTCCCTCTTCCTCCTCTTCGCACCCTTTTTTATCCTCCCAAACTTGGTCGGCCTTGTGAACCCAACTCAAGCCACAGACTTGCTCGCAAATTCAATTCAATAACAGACTTCACAACCAACAAAAATCATTCACAAAACAATAAAAACAACAAACAACAGACATCATTCAATTCAACAAATATAACAAAACAATAGATTTATTCGCAACAGAAAACCAAGTCTCTACAATCAGAATCTAACAGATTCGCGAATCTTAAAGCCGACCCACTTCGACTCTCCTTCTCCTCCATCTAGATCTGAACCCTCCATCAGAAGCATCAACTTCTCAGACTTCATCCTTCATCATCACAGCCTTATCTGCGAACACAACCCTAAGAGCTTTTCTCCTCATCATACTGGAGGAGGATTTTACAACTATTACTTATTTAGGCTTACTGTAGGGACGGACAAAGATTCGTGGGTCTGCAAAAATTCCCAAAAACAACCCATTTATCCATTGGAATCCATTACAGCACTATCTAAAGAAGAAGAATTAAATCCATTACACTTGGAGCGATCACAATTGCTTCTCAAATTCATACCTTCTTGCTTCGAATTGAAGTATCGCTCCTACAGCTTGTTGAGGTTAACTTCGATTATGGCAGAAGGTATAATCGCACCTATAGCTTGTTGAGGTTGAGGTTCTGAATTCAAATTGAAGTGGCGCTACGTGGTTGAGGTTCTCCATCAAAATGATGGTGGTCGCATTAGGGTTGGCGTGCTGCTGTTGACGTTGGTTAAGCCATTGTTATTGTATGTTTGGATGAAGTGTTTATAGTGGAATAAAAGAGTTATTAATGGAATGAAATGAATTGGTTTGGTTTAGAAAGGAAGCGTTAAATTATATTTATGTTTGAGATGATAGGAATGGAAAGGAATGGAATTGACTGGAATGAAATGGAAGGTTAACTTAAAATTGATAAAAATACTCTTATATATTTAAATATAATTTTTTTTTTATTTTTTTATTTATCAAATTTTTAATATTAAAATATAAATTTATTATTATTATTTAAAAATTATATTTTATTTTTATTCATAAAAAATGTGAACAATTAATTTTTTATAATTTTTATGTTGTGACATTTAAATATAATTTTTTTTTATTTTTTTATTTATCAAATTTTTAATATTAAAATAGAAATTTATTGTTATTATTCAAAAATTATATTTTATTTTTA
>CATIWR010107267.1:0-43019 GCA_949677035.1 Omphalea diandra
ATCAAGATAGATCTCTATTTTATGCTTCCAAAGAGCATAATCATTACCATCAAAGTGGAGATTAAGATGAGAGTGGGCTCCTTCTTGTGCCATTGATCTTTTCTCACATAATTAAGGCTTGAATTGAAACTTAGCTCTAATACCAATTGTTGGCCCTAGTGTACCAAGAAGGGGGTTGAATTGGTGGCAAATTTGAACTTTTGATTTTGGAGGAAGCACACAAGAATGAAAGATTAGAGAAAAGGGTAAGAGAAGAATGAACACAAGAGTTTTATAGTGGTCCGGGTATTAACCAACCCAACATCTACTCCCCAATTCACCAATTGATTGTTTCACTCAATCACTATTATTTTACAAACTCACATTCAACTTAGTGTTTAGGCTCACACTAAACCTTACAAGTGTTTTCCTAAGGCTCACACTCAACTTAGTGTTTTAGGCTCATACTAAACCTTACAAGTGTTTTCCTAAGGTTAACACTCAAACTTATATAAGAGTTTTCTAAGACTTACTCTTCAAACCTAAACAAGAGTTTTTTTATACAAGGGCTCACTCTTAAATCCAACCCAAAAGGTGTTTAAAGCTCATACCAAACTATGTATAAAGAAATAAAGAATTAAAGTTAAGAATTAACTTAGCAAGAGTTTTGACACATATCAATGGTTATCCTTTTGTATTTAAGTCCATTTGGTGGTGTATTTATAGGCAATAATTACCAAAGAAACGTTACAAAGAAACTATGCCTAAATCTCTAAGTTGTGCTAGGCATATCTTGTATTAAATGCTTGTCAGACGAAATTCGTGGTTGCTAATTTTAAACTGTGTCTAACGGCTAGTTCACGTGGATTAACACCATTGGTCTCTTCAAAAACTAGTCGTTGGATCTTTCTAACAAATTTTAAAATTCGAGATCACTACTTCAAATTTGCAGTCGCTATTTTCCTTTTTAGATGCAATTGTCACCTTGAAATCATCTGTCGAACATGAAGATGCTGTTTTTGAAAGTCGCGGTTGTTACTGAAATTCGCAGTAGTAACTTTTGAATCTCAACAACTTTTTTTAAAAAATTTGTGATCACTTTGAAATTCACGGTAGCTAAATTTGAAAGCAAATTTTCATACTTGGAGTTTTTTTTGCTTCTAATCACTTTTATTCAACTCTCAGTGAGATTTTATCTTAATATTTGCAAAAATAACACTTAAAATTGATATTAGTACCTTTTAATCTATATTGTCAAGATCAAAAGAGAGTTTTGACTTAGATTTGCACAACCTAGTCCAACATTATCTCTTTCTACTTCTCAATTGAACGTTACCCAAATGCCTCAATTGTCCTTTCTTTTTTGGCACAATATGAGTTATTCTTGCTCGTAATTTAGGTTTAGAAATCTTCAATTGCAAGAACCCTTAATCATATTTTATGGTTCATTCAAAGAGACGTGAGATAGAGATAATCAAGGGAGAATGACAAAGAGAGTGAGTAGCTTAGGTTTACTGAGGGAAATTATGAATTAGGTTAAATTAAGTGAGACTGGGGAGTTAATTTTTAAGTTGGGTTAGGTTAAGAGTGGGTGGGTCAATTGTCGAAGTGACAACATGACACATCAACATATTATGTGTCAAGCCGCATCAACTTTCTTTATTTACGTCAACATTTTTAATTCTTTAAAATATTGACACATGTCACACCGGTCACCAGAGGTCTTTAATTGTGCTAGAAATAGTTAATTGAAATAGGAATCATAATTAAGTGATTTAATTGTATAAAATCAAATTTATAAATAATTATCAATTCAAACTGTAATGGAAACAAATTTTAAAAAAAAACTTTTTTGATTACATAACTTTTGGCCATAGTCTTATAGATGTAATAAATTAACTCTTTTTTTTATTTTATGGAAAGTAAAATTATTTAAGAGTAAGTGTTGAGATTTAAATCGAATTAATATAAAATCTCCTATTTTAAAATACTTTAAAAAAAGTTTAAAATTTTTTAACATTTTTTTCCATCAAGAAATCCATGGAAAAGATAAGAAAAATATGGTAAAGACCAAATGAGTTTTCAAGTTAGATATATTGATTTTTTTTAATGATGGTATTTAGAGTTGATAACTCCTCTTGTTCTTTGCTTTTTTTAGAAGAAAAAAAAATTTATAGATTATCATGAAAAGAATAAGGGGGGCCCTCAATAAAAAATTTTTAGAAGTAAAATCCATTGGAAAAAATCTTATAAAGGAAAAAGAGTGCACCCAAGAATAGTACTGGTTATAGTACATGAAAATTAAAAAAAAATATATGAATCATGAAAAAAAAGGTAAAAAAGCCAACGAAGGCATTCATCCTCCAACCATATCCATTCTCCAATTTTCTCTCTACCAAATTTAGCTAGACTATGCATCATAATATTAACGGAGCAAGGAATGGCCTTGAAACTCCACACTGAACAAATTAAAGAAAGGACATGAGTATTTTGAATAATCAAACCAATATTAGACCATACTAGAGAAGCTTGAATCAATTGGATGGTTGCACATGACTCTGTCTCAAGCTCAACTCTAGAGATACCACAATCTGTTGCCAACATCAATCTTTCCTTGATGGGCAACAATTCAGCTTGCATAACTGAAAAGCAATGGAAATCACTACCCGCTTTAGCGACTAAATTTTCACCATTCATATCCTTAATGATGATGCCAATACTTGCTTTAGACTCCTTCAGGCGCTAAGATCCATCAACATTTATTTTAAAAATCTCATTCCTTGACTTAATCCATGAATCACATCAATCCACACAAGGCTGGTAGGGTCATATCTTCAACATATTCAGAATGAAGGTTCACAACCCAGTCGAACACTTGAAATCCCTCCATATATAGTTTATTATATACTTGTGTGTTTCTCAAACTCAATCACACCTCTTCACTTTACTTTGCACAAACACAAGCACCTCAAGCATGGTGCTACCTGACAAACCTTACACCAGTTGATAAAATATGAAACATTTCTATAATTTTCAGGCCTCAGGACAATGCAAAATAGCATGAATAAAGGACTCATAACTATATCCATATTTTGGACACCACACTTCATAATGCCCGATGTAGTGCAATCAACTTTGTATCGTAAGCTTAAATGTAGACTGGCCTTGATTATCTAGCACCACACTTATAAAGTAAGCATTTTTAACTAAATTCAAACCCTTATTATTAAAATGCCAACAAATTTGATCGGTGTTAGCAAATTGAGGCTTAGGTATGTTGAGATTAAATCAACTTCAAAAGAAAGAAAGTAGAGCTTAATCAAATATGTGTTCCATGAACATAAAAACTCATGGATCCAGAGGAAGAGAACGTGGGGATGTCGACTTGAAATGATGAGGGCTAGCAACTAATTATCAATAAATATTCTAATATTTCAACACTTCCTACCTTTCACTGCATGCCCTTCATCATAAGATTGCTACCTCAAAGAATGTTGTGCTAAATAAATGAAGGCTTTACACTTATAATAACATCCAAAAAATCAGAGTCCAGGAAATATTATGCCTTCAAAACTCTTGCAATAAGAGAGTTAAGTTTTAACATGATTCTCCAAATCTGCTTACCCAGCATCGCCTAATTAAATATTTTTAATTTGATGAAATCCATTCCGTTATAATTCTTTAGATAGCATAAAAAATCCCCAAGTCTTCCAATGCATGTACTTATGATTAAGAACTAAGTTTGGAATCTTGAAGCAAGATATCGCATACGTTGGTATTACTTGCACAACAAATTGAATCAAACATTCTCTTGCACTAATCAAGAAGGATCTATGGGGCTAACCCTGTGGCTTCTTTGTCACCTATCTCATAAATAGCCAAATTAGATTATTTTATTTCACATAAAAAAAGTTGGAAGACCTAAGTAGACTTGATGACCACTGACAAAAAATCTCCAAATAGATGTTTAATTACTTTAATAACTTTCGAGCCCATTTTAGGATTAAAGGATAAAGTTGATTTTTAATAATTAAATTCTTGGCCTAAAACAGCTTCATGAAATTCCAAACAGTGTTTTACGAATCTACAATAAGCTTGAGTTGCTTTACTAAAAAAACTAAATTGTCATTAGTATATAAAATAAATAAGGAATCATAGGGTTGGAGTGAACAAACTTTACACCTCGAATATGGCCTTTGTCAATTACCTTATGGAGCAACAAAGAAAGACCTTGATCTTAAAGCGAAAGAAGATAGAAGGAAAGTGGTCCTCTTTATCTGATGCCATGAGTCAGAATAATATTACAATACACCTCCCCAAGGAGAAACACTTCATAATCTACCTAATCCATCTCTAAGCAAAACCAAGCTTGTGCATAATCTGGCTTGGGAACCTCCATTCCACTCTATCATAAGCCTTGCTTATGTCTAATTTTAAACATATAAAGCCACTACTGCCCTTTCTTTAATTTTTGAGCAAGTGAATACTTTTACATATACATATATATATATATATATATACACCACTTATTCACATGAGTAATACATAATTATGACTATGAGCAGCAATAGGCTAACAAGCCTTTTGCTATGAGCATAAGGTGTATATGACTATGGCAACAAACGATAACTCATAGTCAAACAAGCCACTATCCTTTTCACCTTTTGCTCTTAGCCTAGCTCCACAGTCCTTTTAGTATGCTACTCATGGAAGAAATAGTTCATACCATCTACTATGAATTGAGAAGAGTGAATATAGAGTATTATGCCAACCTTAGGTTAAGAGAAATTAAAAACACATGATTAGAAAGAAGAGAGATTTTATTCCTTTCAAACTTATCCCTCCAATTTACAATGTTTCTCCTTATATAGAGAGGAGAAGAGATAAGCTCAATCCTAAGATGAGCTGTCAAAGCACTCATAAAGTAAAGTGACTACTTTAGCTAAAGTAATCACATGGCTACAGTATAAAGCATACTCATATGGCTATAGTATAAAGCATAAAAGACAAGCATATTAGGCTTTTTATGAGCTGTAAAGTAAACATTAATTATATAAGAGGACATGGGACCCTATCACTTGATGATTGGCTCATGAGAAGGGGATATATTCATATTCTCATAGTCTTCTTCCCTATGGTGTTATTCAATTCATTTGATCTCATCTTGATCATGTTGGAGAGTCATATAGTAGTCATAGTGGCCTTGAGAATACTGCTCAGGAGTATATTATTCTCTAGTTAGATCATCCTTGAGGCTTGAGTAGTTTAACATCCTTCCCCAATGTTCACTAGTTGTTTTGAGACTCTTATGGTATTGAGATGACAATGTATCCTAAGGTGCTTCTTCTACAGAAGAAGGCCATATTTCCTTTGGGATAATCTTGTTTTGTCCACACATGTATCATTAAAACTCCCTGAATTCTTCATGATGTTCTAGGGCATCTACCCATAAGGAGAATTGTTGTTTTTGTAGATATGAACATATGTCATTATTCTAGGAATGTTACCAGCAAGACCTACAAAATAGGGTATGTGAAATGTGTAGACAATCCTTTTATTGAGTGCAGTTTGTGCTTCATATTTATTGAACTTGGCCTTGAGAGTGTCGATCCAATAATTTATTGGTGAAAACCATTCAAAAAAGGAGATTAGATGAGGATTGTACCGAATCCCTTTCTTTAAGTCAATTGGATAGGACTAAAAGTGATAAGGCCTGATTTCTACAACAATTGTGTAGAGATGACAAAAGTACCATAAGAAAATGAGAAATTCTTCGGGCCATGACCAACCACCACTATTGCAAGAAGTGAAATCCATGAAGGTATAGGCTTTCAAGAAAGGGTATGATGGATGGAAGCCTAATATTTCCATGAAAATTGGTTCGCATTTTCTAAAGAGAGTGGTCTGATAGATAAATAGTTGATCCAGAGCAAGTCTGCTGATTTTGGAATAACTTGTGAGCATTTGGACTTCAGGAGGAACTCTTGTCCTAAGAAATTGGTCATTGAAAGAGCCAAAGCTAGAGGATGGAGTAGTGTTTGAGGAGGAAGAGGAGGAAGCCATGGGAATTAGAGGATAAGTGTGTTTTCTTGCTATGAGGGAAATGGTTTAAGGCATTGATAGCAAATTGGGGATTAGATTTGCTTCCCCTTTTATATTCTGGACATCAAAATTGTACCTGCTAAACCAATCTTTACAACAAAACAATTATGGATGAGGAATGACTTTTCCTTTGAATTCAAGCATGCATGGAAAAGATGAACAGTCCATGAGGACTGTGAAGTGATGTCCAATCAAGTGAAATTCAAATTTATTTATCCCATTTTTGACAGTAAGAATTTCTTTAAACTTGGAGTGATAATTTGCTCTGCTGGACTAAATGCTCCACTAGCATGTACACTGATTCTCTTTTTCTTGTCTTTTTCTTCTAATAAGATGGCTCCCCAATAGCTATCGCTTGCATCAGTTTGCAATATCCACTTTCTGGTGGAAGGAATCTGGAGAGGTGGCAAATTTTGCATTATTACTTTAAGGGTTTTGATAGTCCATAGTGGGGAATCTTTCTTTAGGAAAAGATATAAATGACATGCATGAGTTGTAAAGTGTGAGACAAAGTCTCTCAGATAATTAGCAATTCCCAGGAATTGTTAGATCTACTTTTGGGAAAGATTTTCATCTAGAAACTTTAATAATTCTGCTTCAATATATGGGCCCGACATGTATTGTCCATTTTCAAAATTCATACCTAAAAACTCTATTTCTGTCTTGGCTATTTGCATCTTGGAATGAGAAAGCATGATATGGAATTCTTTGGTAAGTGCCATAAATTGTTGTAACAGTTCTTGGTATGACTACATATCTAGTGAGAAAAGGAGGATATCATCAATATAGATAAGAGCACTGTGGAGCAAAGTTTCATAGATACATATCATTGCTTTTTGAAATAAAGAGATGGCCACTTTTAATCCAAACGACATGGCCATCCACTGGCAGTTTTGGTTTGGAATACAAAAAGCCATTTTGGGACAATCTTCCATCTTGATTCCTAGCTGTCAGAACCCTGCATTGAGATTAAATTTTGAAAAAAACCTTTTCCTGAGAAAGATGAACAAACAGTGAAGAAATCTTTGGAAGAGGGAATTTGTCATCTTTAGGAAATGGTTAAGTGATTGGTAGTCTATGACTAATCTCTTTTTTCTATGGGTTTGTTTAGATCTTTTGTTAACATAAAAGCTTGACAGGCCCAATCATAATTGGTAGATTCAATTAAACCTTGGGCCAGTAAATCTGAATATTCTTGATAGGCCAAGGCTAAGTCTTTAGGGTTCATACCCGTATGGGTTGTTTTAATAGGATTGACATCCTCACTAAGCTTAAATGGTAGGCTTATGAAAAAGTTTTGGTTTCTCCAAAGTAGGTTTGGATGTTTGGTAAGGAACTCTATATGGTTGTTTTCACAGCAATAGGTTTGCAAGTTTTGAATAATATTGGAAAGACCAAAAGGTAATTGGGCTATAAGTGAGTCCATCATAAAGAGAGATGAGACCGTAGTGAAAGGCTGGAAGTAGTTTTGTACTTTAGGCCCATGGACAAGATTCTGAGTTTTGCCAGTTTCTAATAAAAGTCAAACCTAATGACTAGATCTTTGTTAGGTAAGGAGGAGCCCAAAAAATGGGAATGAAAGTGGCAACCTGGAAAGAATTGTATAGTAATGGGTTTTTCAATGATGAGGCTGGTGTGAAACACTTGGCCATTCGCTGCCAAGAAATACCTCCTATGAGGCTTCCAACATCTAAAAGGAAGAACTTTTAGGTTCATCGTGAAGAGATGAGCCCCAGTATCTATGAAGGCCACAACCTTTATAGACATAGCATATTTTTCTAGCAAGACTTGGACATATGCTAGAGGCACCGGATGGGCTTCTATTGATCCACTTGCTGGAAGGCCCATTAATGGAGTTATCTCATGGCTGTAGGGAAATCTCTAGAAATTTCCTTCTTCATCGGATGAAGATTGATCTTGGACAAAAAAAACTGTTTCTGGGGAAGCCTCATCTTCAATTAAGAATATATACTTAATATCAGCATCTTGAAGATCAATCTCTATGGAGATTTATATCTGTTGAATCATTTTTGAGGCCTGTTGTTTTTTGTTAGGACAATTTTTTGAGACATGCCTTAGTCACAAAGAAAACATTTGTTAGACTTTCTGTGTCCTTTGTATTTTTTCCTTCTAAAGAATTTCCATTTTCTTTTATGATCACCTGAGCTTCTTTGCTTGGACTGTTTAATTTAGAAGAAATGTTTTTTCTTCTTGGTTGAGCAATCACATGACCCATGATCTTCCTTAGGACATTTGATAAGAAGGTCTACTCTTCTACAGGACTCTTAAGCGATGGATTCTTTTGTCTATCCATCATTTGTGTGATGACCTTCCTTTCATTGTAGAGTTTCTCTAAGCCTTGCATCATTAACTAATACATTTCCCCGAAAGTAAGATCATTAACAGATTTCTCCTTCTGCCTAAGGATTTGGTGCATTGCATTAGAGAGAAGCTCTGACAGAGATGTCATTAATGCTTCCTTTAAATTAGGACTAGCCTAGCCACCCAGCTGGTAGTACTATTTCGACATCCTTTGGTAATGGAGATCAAGATCCCTTTTTACTAACGAACAACATCGCATGTTAAAGAATTCTCTCCGAATGATGTATATAGCTTGTTGGGGTTTACCCACAAATTCACTGTATAACATGCCAAGAAATTTTACAGCTCCAGGGGATTGAACTAAACGAAGCTTAGAATATTCATCCAAAGCTACATACCAGTCTTGAATTCGACTAGTGATTCTTGTCATAATCTCTTTAAGGACTTGTCGAATCTAAGCTCCCGGTTTCTTCAATTGCAAGTCAATCCATGCTCAATACTCTTGAAATCTATCTCTATACAAATTTGGAGTAATGTTATCCAAAGTGAACCATGGCCCACCATTGGAATGAGCAGTTCTTTCTGGTTGAGGTTGACTCGTATCCATTTCATCAGGAGGATCTGCAGTATATGGTGGATTAGTAGATGACTCTTGAGGGTCTGCCATAAACTGGTTTGGAGCTAATTCTTCATTAGAACTGTCCTATGAAAAGGAGTCTATTGAGGCAGGCGTACTAGTACCAGAGTCTATTTGAAAAGGAGAAGGGTTTTCAGTTGCCATTTGGAAGGCTGGGAGATAGGCTAAAGCCTTTTCTAGGTAAGATGTAATTGGGTTCATCATATTAGCACTTGGTGGTGTTGGAGGTTTTGGCTCAGGTTTTTTAACTGATTCGTCTGTGGTGGTGGTTTTCATGGAGGCATCTGATTCCATTGGGAATTTTCTTGACCTAATCTTTTTATGGAAAAGATCAGCAAAAAGACCCATTAACTCTTATTTAGATGTTGTTGGTATTCGGAGAATAGGAGATTTAGTTAGATAGAAAGGTGGAAGAGGTAGGCTAAAGGGATCTGTATAGATTGGTTTGTTTGAAATTTGTGAGTATTGGAGGTCCTCCTCAATTCTTTGTATCTGGTCTTTCAACCGTTGTATTTCCATAACTTTTCGCATGATTTCTTTCATGTGCACACTCTGATCAATGAGGCTCATGACTTCCTTGTGCGTTGTTTCCACTTGTGCCTGCAGTCTTATCATTAATTCATACATATCCTTTTGGTGCTCAGTAAGACGTTCCTCTACCTTTTGAACCTGTAGAGAAACCTTGTCAACTTTGGACTCAATGTTCTTGAGAATTCGATTTTGAGCTTGTGCATTACTAGTTTGCCAGTTTAAGACTGCTTCTATTGGGGTAACACTCAAAGGCTGTCCTTTTGAGTCTATCCTTGTAGGATTCTTAATTTGAGGCATGGTCCTTATTTGGGTGTTCAGGCTTGTCTGATCATGCAAAGGTGAAAAATCTTCATATGAAAAGGAAGGTTGAGATGGTTGATACATACAGACCTGAGGAAGGATTGCAGGTATAGATGTTTCAGTGTTTAGGTGTTGTAGGGATTGTTTGTAACAAGGTAATGAAGGTGGCTTAGATGGTGGTCTGTGAAGAGGAACATTTGTAGTATTAGATGGTAGTAAAGGTTTAATAGGATCAAGACCATAGTTAACAACATAGTCATATTTTCCAAAGGGATCTCTGAGCAATCCTACTGAAGGGTCCCTATCTTCATATCTTCTTCTTAACTCTTTCTCCGAACATTTCCCTTTCTTCTTCTTTTTCTTTTTCTTCTTCTACCCAATCATAGAGACAATCATCATAGCTGCAATTGTCGAAGAATTGATAACCATTTCTTTCAAAGGGATAAAAGTGTTTACCATCCATTTGGAAGTAAACTACTATCATATCTACTTCTGGCTCATAAGGAGTCATCATGAACTGGGTTGTGAAGACTGTACCTCCTCCTAAAGGCAATGATCTTTCAAAACTTGTTTCTATAGTTCCATCAGCACATCTATAATAAACAGGCTGGGTTGACTAAATTGGCTGAGCACTTTCGTGCATCTTTTCTTAACTAGTGACCCACTTTTATGGCAACAACTTGATCAGTTCTTCTCTAGTGATTTGTTTAGGGATGTGTATGCAGGTCGGGGCATTTTGGGTATCTACCATAATGAGCAAGGCATCATTTTCATATGGTAGAGACAGATCCAATGAATCATTTTGGATTATGTAGATCATTTGATAGTGGAGAGTGGTTGTTGTAGCGGATGAAACTTGAGGTGCTCTAACTATTTGGATTGGGACCTTAAGAGCGCTGATGACATGTGGATCTCATAAGAACAGGTTGAAGTTAGGATAGAAAGTGAACATTACTAATCCTGCATTCAAGGATGTTTCTACAGTGCCTATCACAGTATGTTGGTACTAAATGTACCTGTTGTCCAAGAGTGCTATCCTGGCAAAAACAGGAAGCTTCTTTCGCCCATGGTAGCTTACTGCAAGTCTTATGGCTCCGAAATGGATATGAGTGTATCCCTAAGCCAACCATTGCTGGATGAACTCTGAAGGGATTTTTAGAGTTATAAACTGCTCTTGCCCAGTAGCTTGGATAGTATTTTTTAAAAAAATGCATAAAATAAACTTTTTTTGTAATATATGCATTAAGCATTAATTATGACTATAACATTGATTTTATTAAAAACATTAAATAACATTTAGATGTAAGTAATGATAATAAAATTTAAATAATTAATAAAAATAATATATTATTACTAAATAATAATATTATTAAAAATAAACAATATATTAAAGTTAGCATATAAAGTTCATTATACATTTGCCTTTTTTGTTTATAAAAGTATATCTTATTATTGAAAGTAATAAAAAGTGTACAATTTTTAAACTAAAACTATTAGATAGTTTACGAGTTACTAGTCTTATTTTGAAATATAAATATTATATCAATCAAACATATATTTTATATTTTTTATAAATTGACAAATAAAAATACTATTAAAAATAGGGATAATTACTATAAACCTTTTGATTTTTGTCATATTTAACTAAGTTTTCTCTCACATTTCAAAATTACAATGAAAACTCCTTAACGTTTGTCCAATTGCACTGAATAGTTAATCCATTATTAAAAATAAACATATACTATTAGTCAAATAGAATCGAGTAAAAATAAATTTTTGTATTTTATTTGAATGACTAAACCACCCTTATGAGATATTAGGGTAATTAATTCTCATTTTCTCTTTCTCTCTCCTTCCCTCCATTAACAATTCTGCATTGAAAAAAAAAAACTCTCCCTTTCCATTCATATTTCTGCCGTTTCCCATCCCTCTCCCTACTACCACCATCATCACTGCATTCTTACTCCATAACATAGGTGACCCTTTGTTTCCCCAGTGGTAAACCTCGCATCCATGTAACCAGCTTTCATTTCCACAATGGTAAACCTTGCATCGATGGCTTGCTAGGCGAAATCGACGGAGAGTCCGATGGTGGGGGTAGGTGAAAAAGGTGATTCTATCTCACCAGCACCAGGATCCATCTCGCTAGACCCAAATCCATCTCACTAGGCTCAATTATATCTCCATCTCACTAGATTCGCAGAGGCAAAACCTATAGCTGATTCAAATCTGGAGTTTATTAGGACTTGCTCTTTTTATATGAAATTCTTTTGAATCATATGATAATTAACTCCTCATTAGACATGTAGAAGCTGTTTTTTTTGTTGCTAATGTGATTCCTAAATGCTTGAGCTTGGGTTGTGATTGTATTTGTAGGTCAATATCTCAAAAAGAAAGGAGAGGAGTGTGGTAGAAAACTAAAAGTTTATGGTACAAGTTAAGGTAAAAGTAAGGATATTATTAGTACTTTATATAAACAAATAATTGATGAAAGGACTATTTAGTGTAATGGGATAAATGTTGCGAAGTTTTTAGTGTAATTTTAACCATGAAAGACGACTTATTAAATATGAAGAAGGTTTCTAGTAATTATTCCTTAAAAATATAAAAACAACTGCCCCCTTTCCCCAAAAAAACATTCTATTCACGTCTAAATTAACTATTTTATACCTATAAGACTTCTAGTAGTTTATTTTGACATTTCGATATGTATTTGTAAATAGTATGTGAAATATATATTTGTGAAATTTATTAGCTTTCTTGAAACATGCATTGCATGCCAATTATTCGCATAAAATATTTACTTTCATATTTGCTTGATGAGAGAAAGAAACGAATTATAACATAGCACCTAACGGACTAATTGAACTTATTTTCTTTTGTCTGATGAGAGAAAAAATCCAAAGAAACAGTCTTACTTTTTTTTTCGCCCTTTTTCCTTGAAATGAGGCGTCTTTCATTGAAGAGAAGCGTACTGTGATCCTTTGATTTCTAACTTTTCCTCCTTTGACTATTGTGCTGTCATCTCCTCCACGATGAGCTTCTCGTAAGCCTTATTTTTAATAATTTCTTCCATAAGAATTCAATTTAACCTCATTGATAAAATTCAATCAAATAAATTTATAAAATTATGTATGTTGAAGAAATTTTAAAGTGGCAAAATTTTAATAAATATATTTAATTTTGTATTTTGCTTATCTATGAAGAAAAAATTTAATTTAAGTAAATGCATTTTTAGTTTTAATCTCTCTAATTTAATGAATTGAATATTTCTTAAATAAAGAGTCATGGCACCTTTGACATGATTTTCATTTTCTAAAAATAAGTTATTTTTAAACTTCAAATATTTAAATTATTACTCAGTAAGTCTCCAAGCATTTAAATTAACGAAATAAAATTCAATTTCATGAAATTCTTGTAATTTTTTTAAAAGCTTTTCAAACAATATGTTAGTCATAATAGCATTAATTCAGTGGATGTCAAATCTAGTACAATTCTCCTTTTTCATTTTCAGTACTTAAAAAGAATTGATAAATGAAAAATTATTGCATAGTCCTCTCTAATCAAGTTTTAAAGTCAGGTGAAAAATAAGCATCTTGCTTGTCCACTTTTAGCAAAGCAAAAATGTCCATATCACGGAAGATGAGAATGTGAATGGCTTGAACTATGTAAGATCTGTTAGTTTGTTTTACTCGACAAATTAGTCAAAAAGATAAAAATCTATTCGTTTATCGTGTCATATGGTACATGTGCTTAAAGATCTTTGAATATATTCTTCAAATAATTTATGATGGTATGGGGATAATATCGCCATGGTTTAGAGCTAGGGAGAAATAGAAACAAAATGCTTGCATTGAATTATTCTTCTAATTTAATTTGGAAAAAATCAATTTTTTACATATTGTTACAATATCTTTACAAAGTCTAATGATGGTGGAAAAACAAATAAAGAAAATCATTCATAGTCCTCACATATGGGACGGTTTTCTCACTTCATAAGTAAATTAATTTATTTATTTTGAGGAGAGGCAATTATTGCTGCATTTAGTCAAGACTTTTGAATTTTTTCAGCAGCTTTTCAACTCATTAATGGTGATTTTTAATAATTAAAAATAAACCTATAATCATCCAAATAAGATTATACTATAAATCAAGTCTTAGATAACTAGTTTTACAATAAAACTAACTTTTGATTGAGAAAGTCTTTGAGCAATAATACAATCAAGTCTTTAATGGCTAAAATCAATTTTAAACTTCTAAGGAGATTTATGTTATCACTAAAATAGAGGATTGCAAAATTATCCATCAAAACTTAACGATTAAGTAGATCATGCATCCTAAGATTCATAATTCTAGGTTTGTAATTAGTTTCATAAAAAAATTTGACAAGAACCAAGAAATTGTAAAATTCAAGAATTAAATTTGTAAATTCAAATTCTAGTGTTTCATACAGCATATAAAATAATTTCAAACAGTCGTGTCAATCATCAAAATACCAAAGGAGAGAGAACCAAATTCTACTAGCAAAATACCCTTTCATGCAAGATAGTTTGATTATAATTATTATGATTATCTTAATTGGTGATAAAAAATGATTTAGGGCAGAATTTTATTGAGCTTGAATTGTTAAATTACAATATACAACTAGTCTAGATCAAATTCTTTAACCATATAAGTAATACGATCAATGTTACACATTAATGAAGGCTTTAAAACCATAATTGGGAATCTCAATGTCTACACAATATAGTTATATGCAATAAAAATAAAACTTGAAATTTAATTTGATTTTCATCCCATGAATTTCATTCATGCCTAATAAAGATCATAAACTAATTTAGAAGATTAGATGGTTACCTCAATTTGCAAATCCAAAATAAATCACCACAAAAGTGGTTGTCGCAAAATCATAGTCATTCCTAAACTTCTTTAAGTGCGACCTCTAATAGTATCTAAATAGATATAACAAGAAAATCTCTTGAACTATTTCAAAAGAGAGATGAAGGATTAACAAAGATACTATAAATCATAAAAGAGAGAGAGAGAGAGAGAGAGAGACTAGGGTTTCTCTTTGGCTGAATGCACTAAGGGAATACGTGTGCAATTTGTGAATTGCATTTAGTTTCTTCTCCTCTCTCTAGGGCAATCCTCATCTTCCTTATATAGGTTAACCTAATCCTATTAAGTTTAGGTAGGCCTATTAGGCTTAAGCCTTAAGCTTATTTAGTACTTAGAATTAAGTTTTAAAAAAAATATAAGGAAAGGCCCATTATGTAACTAATATGTAATTTCATTTTGTTTGAAAATAAGGGAATTTTATTAGATCAAATCAACTGCCAAAAATATCAAACAAAAAAATGAGGGGGAATAATGTCCCGATACCTTGGATTAGATATAGAGTCGACAACTCGTGCAAGAACATATGCTGCCTAGTTTACTGATCTTCGAACAAAACTGAAACTACATTTAATTATGTCCACGGCTAGGACTTTACAATCTCTGATAATCTTCCCAACATTGGAAGCAATTTTGAACTTTCCTCATAATTCATTAAGTAATAGAAATGTATCAGATTTTATGTAAATATCACTCAAACCTAGCCTTTTTTATCCAACTCAATGTCGCATAACAACTTAAAGCATTAACCAATAAATGATCTAGACAAGTTGAGATTAAGCCATTTATCACCCTAATAGTTCCACCATCTGCATTCTACTGCCCCCATCTATAAAAATCACCACATTTATATTTCGTTTGAGTTTCCCTTGTATTGGTTTCTGCCATTTCAAACCTTTTTCATTGCTATTCATGCTTGGTGCACCCCTATAATGGCTTTTAGCTTCCTGCCACTGAGTTGATAGTCCAAGGGAATTACTAACCATTACAGCTACAACTAAACCTTTCCCATACCACACTAAGTTGTTTTTGTTGTTCCAAATCCTCCATAAAATCATTACTACCACCCTGACATCCTTCATATTAAAGCTGCTTCACAATTAGTTCCATTAAGCAAAAAAAATCTTTAGCTAATTTGTTTATTGTCACTCAAATTCATTAATCTTTATACACTCTTAGACATGAAGCAGGAGGCCATTGCGTGAAACATAATCCAGGCTCAAGATTGCACATTGAGCATATTACAGACACGTCTAAACAAGGAAACACTAAGGCAGTCATCATAAGCAGATAACCTAAGCAAACTCTCCATAAAAAATTCAAGATTTTTCGTAGGGTTTGTATTTTCAAAATATTTGTCCAACTAACTAGAGAAGAATCAAAATTAGGAATCGGGTGCCCTGCCACCAACATCTTATAGCCTCTATTCACTGTAAACTCACCTTTTTCTCCCTAATCTAGTAACACCCATCCTCTTGCCTGTTGTGGCCAAGGGGAATTTTGCAAATTGATTATTTATCCTTGGTAGAAAACAAATCACATAAAATATCCAAGTCCACCTATTAGCCATAGACTTATGGAGTGAACTAATTGTGATATCTTGAAGTCCTTATATTGAAAGTCTCCACAAATGGATTCCTCTCATAAGGTAACCAAATATCTCTAAATACTTAAATTTCCTTACCCTAACCACTTCACAATAAGCTTCATCACAAATTAAATCCCAGGTCACATGAACAATGCTTTAGACATGGCTTCGATTATGACATAGCTTTGCATTAAGAAAAGAGCAACTAGGGAAGTACCCAACTTTATAAATCTAAGCCATTAACAAAGTGGGAGATGTGAGCAAACGCCACCCTTATTTTGCCACTATTATAATATTAAAAATGTGCAATTTTCTAAAATTAAGCCCTTATTGCTCTATAGCACATAAAGCCTATCCCAAGACTACCAATTGACTCCTTACCACTCTTTATCATTTTTCCCCACTAGTATGAATTCATCATTCATTCAATATCTATGCAAATACACTTTAAAAGCATAAAAACACTTATTACATAAGTTAGAGTAACCTGAACAACCATTTTCAAAAACACCTTCTTCCCTACTCTTGAAAACAATTTACCCTATAACTTTGCCTATGTTGTATCATTCAGAAAAGATAAAATTTGAGATTTATTACTACCAATAAAGGATGGAAATCTTAAATATTTGCTTTAGTTACTAGTTTCTTGGACTTGGAAAAATCCCAAATTACCTTACGATTGTCCCCCTTTAAATTCAAGCTAAACATAATAGATGACTTTTGAAAATTAATCATATGCCTTGATGCTCTTTCCTAACATTCAAGACACTACTTTACCATCATATTGTCCTACAAATTAGCTTAAAATAATATAAAACTATCATTGTCAAAGACAAGGTGAGGCACCTACTAACCTAGCCACCCTAACACCATAGATAAGCTCATTATCGATGTACCCATAAAGTACATTAGACAGTCCTTCAACATATAAAATAAATAAATAAGGGCTCATTAGATCCTTTTTTTGAAGTCCTCTTTACGGCTTGATAGGACTGATCTTATACCCTTTCTAGACAATGGTATATTCAACCATTATAACATACAACATTACCAATTTAACCCATCTCTCTTTAAAACCCAATTTGATTATCATCAAGTGCAGGAACTCTTATTCTAACCTATCATATGTTTTTGACATATATAGATTCATAGCTACCAACCCATACTTCCTTTGCCATTTCCTCTTGAAGTAGTGCCTATTTTCATAAGCCTTCGTTATATTATTTAAGAACAATTCACTTGGCATGAATGCACTTTGGTCTCAGATATAACACTAGTCAAGATCATTTTGAGTCTGTTAGCAATCGCCTTCTATATGATCTTGTAAATAAAATTACAAATAGCTATAAAATGTTGTTCATTCATCTTCTCTAACTTTTTTACCTTAGGGATTAGAATAATTATAGTGTTGTTTATACCAAGGGAAGGAAGAAATTATTCAAATGATCCAAACATGTCGCTATTACTTGAGGAATCGTAATTTCCTAAAACTCTGAAAGAACCACAAATTTAATCCATCTAGACTCGATTCTTTTTTAAGGTATATAGCAAAGACAACTTGTTTAATTTCCTAGTCCTCAAAGGACAAATTATCTCTTCATTCTATTCTCTCATTACTTTGCTCTGAACATGCCTTAGTACTGCCTCATGATCACACCCTCACGAAGCAAACAAATTCGAAAAGCAATTGAAAAGTAATTCTTGAAGCCCCTGATTCCAACTATACCACTGATTATTCTCATCCTATAACTTGTTCAAATGGTTCTTCTTTTGTTTAAGAGATGCATATTGGTGAAAGTATCTTGTATTAGCATCTCCTTCCCTAACTAAAATTGCGCCACCTACTACCTCTAATATGCATTTTGCTAGTTAAGAAGTACCCTAATTCCCTGGATGGTGCCTTACTACATATTAAATATATGAAGAAAGACTAAAGAGTTTAGATAGGATTGAGAAAATGATGAAAGAATTTTGGAACGAAATAAGTTGAATGTGACAAAATAGTTGTCTAGGGATATATATCCTAAAGTTATCTATATAGACAACTTACTTGTATGTCCAAAAAATTAAAGTTGGCTTTATATCTTTAATGGTCATCTAAAATAGCTCCTAAGTTTCCCTATTAATTATTTATAATAAATAAATTTATTATCTATATAGACAACCTTAGCTAAGAAAAAAAAGAAGAAAGGAAAAAAAAGGCAAGAAAAGAAAAGAAAAAAAGAAAAGAAGAAAGGAAAAGAAAAAGGAAGAAAAAAAAAGAGGAAGAAAAGAAAAAAAGGAAAGGAAAGAAGAAAAGGAAAGAAAAGAAGAAAAAAAAGGAAAAAGAAAGAAAATATAAATAGAAAAGTAGGAAGAAGCTAAATAAGAGGCAATAAGAGAAGGAAAAGAAGAAACTAAGAAGGAAACAATCCCCTTCAAAACAGAGAGTTTGAAAGTCACTAGCTACCAGATAAGCACAAAGTTTGTGAAATAGAAAGAATCACATCCTTTTTCGTATTCTTAGAATGCAAGAACAACTTATTCATTTTACTTGACATTTTCAGCATTGTTTTATTGAGTCTTAAGAGATGAAAAACAAGAGAACCTAAAAGGATGCTAGAGATGACAACTAAGAGAATTCAAAGAGAAGCCAAAGGGCAGACCAAAAAAATCTAGAAAAAAGTTAGAGGACAAAACTAAGAGAATCCAAGGAGATGCCAAAGAGCAAATTGAGAGAATTTACTGCCAAAGGGCAAAACTAAGAGAATCCAAAAAGTCTTAAGAGGGAAAAATGAAAAAGAATAAGTTAAAATAATAGAACATAGCTAGAAGTTGAATGCAACCTTAGTATTTGCTAAAGATCTACTAGAAGCCTACCTTAATACTTATTGTATAACTTTTTAAGCATATGAACCACCCTACTACTTTTTATAAAGTTACTAGAAGTTGAATGCAACATTGGTACCTACTAAAGAGCAACGAAAAGTCTACCTTAATACCTTATAGAAAGTTGTTAGGGATGTGATTTACCCTAGTATATGTTAGAAAGCTATTAGACGTTGTATACTATCTTGGTACTTGTTATAGAGTTGTCGAAAGCCTATCTTAGTACTTACTAGAGGGTTACTAAGGACACGATCAACCCTAGTACCTATTGAGAGTTATTAGAGGATGAATGTATCAGTAATTATTAAGAGCTACTAAGAACCTACCTTAATACCTATTAAGAGTTGTTAAGGAAATCATATCCTTGTATATCCTTTTTATTGTAATTATATTCATGTTGAATGCTTTAATGTATATTATGTAATGACCATTTATTAAAATGTCAATTTTCAAGCCTTACAAAGTAAGGGTAAACTGTGAGCACTGGATTTTTAGATTGTTGGGTATGGACCTAATGATAAGAACTATGTTAAGTTCATTCTTAAAAGGGTGAAGAAAATAATGCCCATAAAGGGTTGAAAGCTTTGATAAACCTTAAATCAAACTTACCCCACAAACACCCAAACCCAAGCCACCAATATTGAGTTTTCATAAGTAATATATGTTTTTACAATAAACTTACATGGTTGTATAGACAACTATGAAATTTTAAACTATATGAAATTCTTAGAATAGTGACTTAGCTAATCTAATTGGTTCTATTACCTAGTTTTTTTATTGTATAAATAACCCTTTGCTTGCACAAACAACTTTAAATCCTAATTCCATAATATTATATGATTTTATCACTTCAGGGAGTGATGGAACAAGAGAGGATACAATTTGTCCTATATAGTACATATGTACTCCCTTTTCTCTCTATAAATATCCCACCATTCAAATGTAAAGGGAGGTTAATTTTCTTTAATAAATTATTGTCGAATTGGATTCTCTTACCTTAAACACATTATCATACACATAAAACCTAATTACAAAACATATACATCTAAGGTTCAAGATAAAAAACTAAGCATAGCTCCTTTCTTTGCATGGGTTCTTTTACTTTTAGAGAAGAACAATACAATTTAAGGTGCCTCTGAGGGTCATAAGCTAATTTTTAGGCCCTTTCTCTCATTTATTTCCCTTTTCTCTTCTTTTTTCTATCTTTAAAGTTTTCAACCAATAACAAGCCCACAAGACCTAGTTCTCTATATAAATATCTTTTGTGATCCATACATACCACTACTACTACCTAGAGGCACTATTTATAGTGATGTCTCTTTCTTTTCTTTCTTTGATTTTTTACTTCTTTCTTTGCATTTTTAAGCTTTGAAATGTATGGAATGAGGTAGATTGAAACAACTAAGGACCTTTATTCTCATATTTTACTCCCTTATACTTGAATATGTGAATGACAGGTGATAAGGGGAGGCTATAAAGCCTATAACCCTTTGTTCATCTTTAATTTTATGCTTGTTTGATATGAGTTTCATTTTCTTTCTTACCAGACACATAAAACCTTTTAAAGGTGTTCTTTAGCCTTTCTCATAGCTAATTAGCACTTCTTCTCTTTTTTGTAATTAGTTTTGAAGAAAAGTTACTAAAGGGAGGTAGTGGACCTATAATCCTTTAGTTCTTTACATTTTATCCATTTAGTAAAATTTTCTTAATTTTTCCAACACATACACACATTAGTTTGAATAGTATCTCCTAGCCTTTCCCATGGCTAAGAGTGCACATTTCTTTTGCCTTTATTTTGTTAGTTATGAAAGAAGTTTGTAGGATGACAATTGTACATTAAAGACCTAATGATTATCTTCATTCTCAATCCATAGTAATGCATAATTTATTTAATTATTACCCCACATACATACCTTTGATGTCTCATATACATAATGGACATTGATGACAGGTTAGTGCTAGATAAATAACCCTTTGAGTTGTGCATGCAAAGGTCATCAAATAATAAAGTATACAAGAGTATGGATATCATTCCCATAAGGATCGAGCAATAAGTACTAAGCTTTATATTCCTTGTATTATCTAGAAATCCAAAGTAGAAGATGGTTTAAACTAACAACTAAAACTAAATAAACAATAAACAAAGTAATTGTAAAGAAAATAATCAATAAAAGACATTAGCTAGGGGTTCAACTTTACTTATTAACCACTCATAGCTTCTAATCACCTATTTAATTGATTCATTCATCTAGTGTTACTATTGGACCATTTAAGTGATTAATTAATTGCTCTCGAGTATCAATTAACATATAAGAACATGTTAAACTAAAGGTATCTTAACACAATACTTAAACATCATTTTATTGTCAAATAATACAAAATCCTAATGGTATCAATAAATTATTAAGGTCTCTAAACATGTAATAGATTAAGGGAATTATTAAAGGTCAGTTTCATAAAAAACGTCTCTCGATGGTCGGCTCACAAAACTCGATATGATTAAGGGCCTTTTAATCAATAAACAAGCATGTTCATAATGATTACTAACATAATGATGAATAAAATCAAAAGAACTTACATTAAAAAATCAAAAGAGTTAAACAATATCCATCTACAAACCTAGCAAGAAGAAAATTAATTCATAATAGAAGAAAGAGAATAAGAAAAAAAATAAAACTAATGATTTTTGAAGCCATAGTTTTTAATTCTTTAAGCTTTTAAATGATTGTCTTCTTACCCTTCTTTACTCCTTAGCCCTTACTTAATTGATTTTTTTAGCTTATTGGATGGTTATTCCTAGATTATTAAAGCCTAAAATTATCCAAATTTATAGGGTTTGCCTCCTTTTATAATGCTCCTGAGGTGTTTACTAAGTAAGAAGCTTTGACGGTTGGCAAAGGAAGAAATTTGAGAGGTTAAAAATTATTTTTTTTGGCTTTCTTGGGGCACTGTGCTTCTGGGGTGTACGACCATCTGTTTTTGTGATTCCTTTTATTCTAAAGGGTGCATAGCCATGTCTTGGAGATGCACGACCATGCTTCAAGGTCGTGTGCTTTGGACTGAGCCTGCCCTACTTGCTTTTTAGACATATGGTTATGTGGCACAACCATGCTCAATGCAATCTATTGTTGACCTTGAAGATGATTAAATTAGGTTGAGCATAAAACATAAAAAGTTATATCCTTGTGTGTTTGATTTTCAATGCTTTTTGAATCACCTTATTTTTATGCTTAAAATGCCAAGTTGTGTTTAAAACTAAAACTTAGGTTGCCTTTTCTTGCTTTTTGGCTAGGTTTTCTAGTTTTGGCCCTACAAATACAAATATCTTCCATAAATCCTTTTGTAGATTAAATTTAGTTAAGAACTCTAACTTTTAAAGAGAATTAAACTATAAAATATATGAATTTATACATTAAACAAAATTTCCCAAACTTAAACTCTTGTTTGCTCTCAAGCAAAAACTAGTCTAACCTAAGTAAAATCCAATAATTCAAATGATTAAGAACATGTTCTAAGGTCTTTAGGAGATGTTTATCTCAGTGATAACCAAAATTATCATCAATTAAGCTAATAGACTTACAACAACAACAAGTTCCTAACCAACATGATTTATTTATAATTAATTAACATAATAAAGTTTTTATGTGTGTGTGTGTGTGTGTGTGTCTTAGTTACATATTTAATTTAAATTTTCATTTTCTAATCATACATAACCTAAGCAAGATTTTACTTTGACTTCTTATAAGTCACACATGACTATATGCAAGACTATCCCTCCTTTCTCCACTAGTGTAGATATTAGAAACCTAAGTATCATTAGCTCTTTTGAGCTTGTAATGTGAGGTTAGAGATAAGGCTATTAAGAAGTGGTGAAGTCCAAAGGCAAGAGAATGTTATTAAAACATGAGTTATAATAATAATGCAAATTGTAATTGAAACAATTAGTGCATCTATCACGTTTGTTCCTTTGCAAGAAATTCAAAACACATCCATACATAAGCATATGTATACTTTTTTCATGGTGGATTTCAATCCTTCTTTTATTATTTTTCTTGCTTTTTTCCTTTTTATTTTTTTATTCTTTTTCTCATACTTGCCATCACTAAACTTGAATTAAACCTTATGTTCATAATTTTTTTTTAATTAGCATGCCTTTCTTACTAAACTTGAATTAAACTTTATGTTCATAATTTTTTTAACTAGCATGCCCTTAACCTCAAAAGATGGTTTAGCAAGTTCTAGCATGTGTAGAAGTTTCCACTTACCTAAGTCTTGCATAATTGCCAATTTCAATTTCAAAATCCATATTTCACCAAGGTGTTCTCACTTTGTTCTATTTTGATAATTAACTATAAATCAAACTTATTTACCAAGACCATGCTACTATCATAAGCAAATTATTCTTAATTGATTCAAATAATTAGTTATCAAATTCTTCATTGATTTTTCACCTTAGACCTCAAAACTGTTATTTAATCTTTTTGAATTATCAAATTTCAACATTCAAAGAAAAAATTTAGCACATGAAATTCCCCTATTACCCTAAACTTTAATTTATCGTTATCCCTAATGATGCAATGAATGCCAAAGAGAGAAAAAGGTAAAATAAGATTACCTTAACAGAGGCACGAAGAAGTAAAATATGTAATTAAGATAAGCATACAAATCAAAGTTAAAAACAAAACATAAAGCAAAAACGTACATAATTGCAATGAAAAGAAACATGCAAAATTAAGGTCTTTAACTTGACCCTTAAGAGTTTTCACTTAAGTTTTACCATAGGCTTGTGATTGTCCTTTATTAATATTGGATGCATGCAATTCATCGGACTAGAACCCCTTAAATCAATAATGACCCACCATTACTTCTTTATTTTTCTTGATCTTTTTTCTTATTCTTGGTTATGTCATTAAAGATTAAAACATATGAAATATCTTATTCTCTCAAATATGCATGATAATAATGAGAAGGCAGTAGCTCTAGTTTTAGTTGATAAAAATGCAAAAGATAAGGAGTTATCTTTGTTACCTCATCATAGTCCAATGCATCAATAAGAAAGAGAGAATATTAATTAATATCATGAATTTCAAAAGGAAAGGATTACTTACCTTAGATTCCTTGACATAAAACCCTCTTCTTCTCTTATCGATTTAGATTGTTCAAGCTTAAAAGTCCCTTATTTTTTGTGACAAACTCATGCTCATACTCGTCTTTTTCATCAATGCTCAAACATCTCTCCTTCTCCACAATGGGCTTTCCTTATGATTTATCTTCCTTGATGAGCTCTTTGTTTTCCTTATGCTTTTTTAATATTGAAGGAAAAGGTATAGGAGGCACATAAAGATGAACTTTCTCCTTTGGATTATGTTCCTTGATTAGCTTTTCGTCCTTGTCTTCTTCATTCTTGGTTCCTTCCTCCTTTTTCACCTTTGAATTAATATCCTAGTTGCTCCTTAATGTAAGTGCTTTCACTTGCTTCTTAGGATGAGACTTAGAGGTGCTAGGTAGGAGACCAAAAGGTCTACAGTCTAAGGTATTAGCTATTTGTCCCATTTGAACTTCAGGGTTATGGAAGGAGGAAGAATAGTTTTATGGCTTTACATCTAAGATTTTTGTCATTTTATCTTGATGCCCTAACCTAGCATCAATTTTAGTGATAAATTTCTTTGGTAGGCTTTTTAGGTTATATGCTTCCTCTAGAGATTAGTAAATTAGTGGTTAATGAAAAATAGGGGGAGCTTGAAGATTGTGGTTTAAATAGTTGTTATTAAACTAAGAAAAGTTGAGGTGGTTTTGCCAATCAAGGTTTGTAGGTATTATAATAAGGATTATTGGGTTAACAATTAAAATTCTCCATAAAACTTACTAGTTCTTATGTAAAAGGATTCTTAGTTTGGAATGTTATAGTTGTGTGGCCAATCTCCCCACATAATTTATATACCGCTGATGAGAAAGAAGGAGAAACTACATATAAGTCAGTGAATTTATTTGTTTGGTAAGGATAGATGCCTAAGCTTATAATGCCTTAACCACATCCATGTTATGGATTTCTAATTATGTATAAGAAAAATAAAAAAAAAGAAATACAAACTATACAAAAATAAAAAGAAAATTTTAGTTTAATAAAAAAAATTGGTGAGTATTAATGCTATTGATCTCCGAAAACAATGCCAAAAACTTGATGACAAGTTAGTGCTATATGAATAATCCATTGAGCTACAAGTGCATAATAATAAGATGTATAAAAGTATGGATATCATTCCTATAGGGATCATGTAATAAGTACTAAGCTTTATGTTTTTTGTATTATTTAGAAATCCTAAGTAGAAGAAGGTTTAAACTAACAACTAAAACTAAATAAACTATAAACAAAGTAATTGCCTAAAAAAAAAACCAATCAATAGAAGAAATTAGCTAGGGGTTCAACTTCACTTGTTAACCACTTATGGCTTCTAATCTTCCATTCAACTGATTCCTTCATCTATTGTTACTATCGAATTACTTAAGTAATTAATTAATCTCTCTTAAGTATCAATTAACATATAAGAACATGTTAAACTAAAGGTCTCTTAACATAGTTAAACATTATGTTATTGTAAAACAATGCAAGACCTTAATTATTAAACCTAGCTTGGGAAAATGGTGAACCTACCTTATGAATACAAACACATCTAAAAGTTAACCTTTGTCCAAGTTATTTTTATAAAATTTTGTATGTACATCAATTTATTAAACAAAGATGTTTGGAGATAGAGTTATGATGAAAACTCTAAGTATTCAACTCCGATAGGTGTTGCCATATTTCAACAGGCTTTGGGACTCCGACAAGGGGTATTAAAGGATCTTAATAGGCATTGAAATGACACTGAAATATGAGTAAAGTCTTTTGGACCTCTCAACCAACATTCTTCTCAAGCACAACAAACATTGGGTGATTTAATCATTCGAGTTATGCAAGTTTGTTCGCAACAAATGTTACAATTTTGCAATGGGCATGGTTCTTGACATCTCAACAAGGTGTTGCATTTTTGCAATAGGTGTTGTGTGACTTGATTTGAGCAAAATTCTCAAGATCTCAAGATAGGCGTTGGATATTACTAATGGGCATTAGAGAAGTTCCCAAACAGACCTAAGATCTCAAGACCCTCCAACGAGACACTCTTAAATATGCAATAAGCATTGAGATCATTTTCAATGGGCATTTGAAGTTCACCAACAACCATTGAAGTACTATTGAAAATCTTAAAAAATGGAGCATCAAGTTCACATCCTCTTGAAAATTTGCAATGGGCATTGTTTATATCTTAACAGGAGTTGAAGTTAATTTCCAACAAGTGTTTTGAATTATCAATGGTCGTTGAAGAGTTATTGAGTAAACAAATAAGAAAGTCAGAAGACGAGTGTTTAGCAAATCTCTCTCTAACAGCTAGTTTCAACTGGTGTTTCGATAGTACCAACAATCGCTAAAATTGTATTCTATTGAAAATCGCCTTATTGATGACTAAACAATAGGTGTGGACAATGTTTAACAAGCGTTGAGTGTCTATTCTAGTGCTATAAAGTAACAACCTTCTTTTTAATGCCTAGTTCTATGTCTTTGTCTATAAAAGGACCCTTTCACAATAGAAACAAAAAAGAGAAAATGTTAAAAAAGTATTTTTATAGTGAAAGCTATCTTTAAATAAAAGGGGTGAAATAAGAGTGATCTAGCTTACAAGAGAAGATTATTTTCAAAGCTTGTAACAACTATCTTCAAAAATAAATTTTGAAGAATAAGCTTTCAGACTTCTCTCAAAACTCTCAACCAAATCAAGCATACCATGTGAGTGTATTTTGAATTGTTTATTGCTTAAGTGAGAGAGTTTTTCTCAACTTTCTCAGTCATAATTTTATTTAAGAAAACTTTTGGTGAGGAGATCTTAAAAGATCTAAAACCATACTTTATGAAAAGTTTAAGGTAGTCCCTATAAAGTACTTTGGGAAAATGGTCTTAGTAGCACCCATAAGTATACTTGTAATGGCTTGGTAGTGCCCAAAAACTATTATTGTAAAGGTAGTTGATAGCACCAATAAGCTATCTAGATAGTGAGAGGCTCTAGTGGCAATGCTAGAGGAGAGGATGTAAGTAGGTTATGTCGAACCTCTATAAATTGGTTATTCTTGATTCTTTATTATTTCAACACTTATTCTTATTTGTTTTTACTTGCTAATACCTTATTCAACCCTCCTTCAAGGGGTAACACTAATGATAGCAATAAACTAATTAGGCCTCTCAACATATAATATATGGTAATTATTGAAGGTCCTTTTCACGAGAAGCATCTCCCAATAGTCAGTTCACAAAACTCAATATGATTAAGGACCCTTTAATCAATAAGCATGCATGTTCACAATGATTACTAACATAATAATGAATACAATTTTTTTAAAAAACTTAGATTAGAAAACTAAAAGAGTTAAAATAATATCCATCTACAACCCTAGCATGAAGAAAATTAGTTCATAATAGAAGAAAGAGAAGAAGAAATAATCAAACTAATGAAATTTAAAGACATGGTCTTTAATTCTTTAAGCTCTTGAATGATTGTCTTCTTACTCTTTTTTGCTCTTTAACCTTTACTTGATTGATTTCTTAGCATATTAGATGGTTACTCCTCATTTTTTGATGTCTAAGATGATATAAATTTGTAGGGTTTTGCCTTCTTTTATAGTGCATTAAAGGTGTTTACTAAATAAGGGCATATAATTATGCTTTTGGGGTGTCCAATAGTGTGTTTTGTGATTCATTTTATTCTAAAGGGTGCATGGTCATGTATTGGAGGTGTATGGTAATGTGTTTGAGGTGTATAAGCTCGTGTGTTTTGGATTGAGCTTGCCTAACTTGCTTTTTAAGCACAGGATTATGAAGCATGGTCATGCTTACTTGTGACCTATTTTTGACCTCGAAGATGACTAAATTAGCTTAATCACAAAACATAAAGTTCTAGTCCTATACGTTATATGTCCAATGCTATTTAAATAACCTCATTTAGAGTTCTGTAATGAGATTTATGCTAAACATACCAAGTAGTGCTCAAAACTAAAACTTAAGTTGCCTTTTCTTGCTCTTTGGCCACTTTTTCTCCTTTTTAACCCTTTTAAAAAATAAATATCTTCTATAAATTCCTTTTATAGGTTAAATTCAATTAATAATTCTAACTTTTTAAGAGAATTAAAATATAAAACATATGAAATTATGCACCAAACAAATTTTTCCAAACTTAAAACTCTTACTTGTCTTTGAGTAAAAACTAGTCTAATCTAAGTAAATTCCAATAATTCTAATGATCCAGAACATGTTTAAAGGTCATTATGAGAAGTTTATCTTAGTGATAACCAAAAATTTGTCAAACATTGAGTAAAGCTTAGTTGAGCATAAACTTATTGATTTAGGACCATGACTTATATTTAATGTCAATATAATTAGGAACCTAATGGGTCACATACAATAAGGTTTAGAGAGGAATTAAAATGAGATTATGTAACAGTTATATAATGGGCCTTTTTTATATTTATATTTACTTAGGACTTAACTATAAGTACTAGATAAAGTTTAGAGTACAAGGTTAATAGGCTTAATTAAACGTAGTAAGATTAGGTTAAGAAGTCATTTATATAAGGAAGTGAAAAGGTTGAACAAGAGAAGGAGAGAACACATTTTGCGAAAGCAGTGGTTTGTATATTATATCTTAATTCCCTTAAGGAATTCGACTAAAGGAAAAAACTCTAGCCTTTTATTCTCTTTTGTATTTTCTAACATCTTTACTGATCTCTCATTTGTCTCACTTAAAAGAGTTCAAGTGATTTCCTTTTTATTCTTGTGTGGTTATTATTGGAGGCTAAGCTTAAAGAAATTTGGGAATGATTATGGTTTGCTACAACCATTCCATGGTGAATTGTTTTTTGGTTTTGCAATTTGAGGTAAATCTCTTTAATGATTTTATGGCATTTTTTAGGCATTAATAAAATCTATAGGATGGAAATCAAATAAACTTTTAATTTTCCATTTTTGTTGTATGTAACTAAATTGTCTAGCGATTAAGATTCCTAACATGTCAATTAGTTTGAGCATAGTATAATATGGAATTGATCAACTTATTGTCATAATCCTCAATAAAATCCTTCACTTCCTCACTAGTAAACATCATTCCTTAATTAGTTGTGATTGATTAAAGAATTCCTAACCTATGGATCGGGTTCACCTTTATGAATTAAATAATATCCTTTTATTCTACCTTCTTTATAGGGATTACCTCTATGTACTTTGTGAAATAATCTATAGCCATAATGATGAAATTATAACCTTCGGATGAAGCAAGATATATTTTCCTAATTCGGTAAATGGTCCATCCTTGAAATGGCTATGGCTTATTGATGGAACAAAACTTATTAACAAGAACACTCCACATATTTCCATATTTTTAACATTGTTTGTATCCCTTTGAATAATGGAAATAGTGTTTCAAGATGGTTGGCCCAGAATAGCCATGCCTCCTTTGTTATTAATATACTATACATACTTCCTCGTGCACTTATTTCATTACTTCTAAAGCATTCAATATACCCAAACATCTGAGGAGTAATCCATTAAATCCCTTTTTGTACACTTTTATATAAGGTTTATGCCTAAACTTTAATTCAGTATGACACTCTTACATCAGGTAGTCCAAATACTTTTTAAGTGACAATCTTTAATCACTAGTTACATTTACATCCATATTGAATGACTTAATCATAATTCCTCATTCCAGTATCAACGGGTAACTTCATTTTTACACTAATACAATCTTATGAGTCAATTCCTTAAATAACCTTAAACTAGATGTAATTTAAGTGAATTCATTAGCTTCCCAATTTGACTCCTTTAGCATAAGTACAAAATCCATTTCCTTAAATGCTTGAGTTAATTATACCATAGAATAAAAAGCTATATAGGGTACTATGCTTGTATTCCTCCCATAGTTATCTAAAGAACAATTAAGAGTCTTTAATAATCATCTCTTCCTCAACACCTAATTTCTTAAGGATTTCTAACCCAATCATAAATGTTTCTTATTTTGCTTGATTATTAGTACAATTAAACTTCAAATTAAATGATAAGGAAGTTTTTACACCTAATAAGAATGTGATAATAATTCCCACATGAGCTACTCTTCTAGTACTATATCCAACAAAATTTAAAATCAATGTTCTAGTAATAAATCCACACATTTAAAAATATGGTTCTTCTGCTTTGATGTGTTCTATATATGGGTGATCAACTAGAAAATTTGCCAAAGCCTACCCTTTCACTAATTTTAAAGGAAATAGACTATCAACAACATAGTTAAAGCTAATGACCACTTTCCTATCTTTTAGAGATAAATGGCCTATTTAATATATACTTTGCAAAATTCATTTGGCAAACTACATACACCTTTGAATGGATAAGATAGTGGTATAACTTGGAGCAAGTAAAATATAACTCTAAACACACTTTTTCAATTAGTGAGTACCTTACCTTCATTGTAGTAAGAATTATACATAGGCAATAAATAGCTTGCTTATGGCTTAAGGAATTGTTTTACACTAGTAAACGACCTATATATCGGGAGGTTGAATGTTATAATTTGAGAGGATATCCTTCTCGTAAAAAAAAAGCTTGCTCAAGTAACTTTTAATCTTTTCAGAAGCCAGTTGATGCTTTTCTTCCCACACAAACTATTCTTCCTTCTTGAGTTTTAACAAATTTTGAAACTCTTTTGTCATGCTATTTAGGTTAGTAATAAACCTCTAAAGATATTTAATTTACCCCAGGAAATGCCATAATGTTTTTTTACTTTCAAAAGGCTAAGCTTCCATGACAGCTCTTACTTTATTCCTATCAATTTTGACACCTCATTGATGAACTAAAAAACCTAGGAAGTTTTTAGCTCTTACTCCGAAAACATACTTTAAATGGATTCAGCTTAGATTATGTATCTATATTCCCTAAAATGCTTTCTTCAAATGTTTTAAATGATCCTTAACTTGTAATATCATCAATGTCATGAATCATTCACGACCCTTTAATATGTAGCTCCTACATTGTCAAGACCAAACAACATTCTACCCACTCAAAGGATTTAATTAAATGAAGAAATCTAAAGGCTATCTTATGGGTGTCATCTTTGGCAATGAAAATATGATTATAGCTAAAGAATTAATTCATAAATATATAAAATCATGGTTAGTTATAACATCATTCAATGTTTCAACAATTGCCATCACATAGACAGCCTTAAGGGTAGCAACATTAAGATCTCTAAAATCTTCATAGATCCATATTTTCCCATTCTTTTTCACTATAGAAACCATAATTTCCAACCATTTAGCATATCTATAATGCCAAATTAAACTAGTTTGGCTTAACTTATCAATTTATTCTTTCACCTTTAGCTCCACCTCTTTTAACATCCTTATTAGAGGTTATTTAATTAGCTAATATACGTTCTTGATTAATGACTGGCGTTTTGCAAGATTTCTATCTAAAAACTTCCAAGAAAAAGTGATCCTTGAACTCATGTAAGGTTTCAAGAATTTGCTTTTTTAGTGTTAGGATCAAGAATATTACTTATAAAGGTATTTCAAGACTCTACTATAGATCTTGAATTAAATTCCTCCATCAGTTCTTAAACTTTGATATTTATATCATCTAGCTTTTATGGGTTTACATCCAAATTCTTGATCTGAATTTCTTCATTTTAAGATAACTTAAGAATATTGTTTGCATGTCTTTTGCAGGACTTCTTTAAGTACATTTTCTTTATTGTTGTTACTGATTTGGGATTACTAAACGTATTCATCACCATAAACTATATATGTCCTTAATTAACATTATAATATTAGGCCTCAAATGAATCTATGGATGTTTAGAATGATTTGTTATATGCACATACCACTTCAACCTTTTCTTTTCCAAAATAATAAGAACTGATGTAATGAGGATGGTACACATAAATTAGAACATATCTAATCCCATCCCAATAAAGCATGATAACTTGATATCAAGTTAACAATAAAGAAGTTTGCCAATAAAGTCTTACTTCCCATAGCAGTTTCTACTTGCAGAACTCTTAAAGCTTTAGTAATTTCGTAGTTGAGGTTGATACAAAAACATCAATGTGAATTAAATCCTTAATTGACTTCACTAAAACATTTAGCATTTTTAATGGCATAACATTAACTGTTGAACCATTGTTTATGAGGATTTTCAAAATATATAAAGGCTTGACATGTCTTATCATCTTTTCATATGGCTTATCAAAAACTACCCTTTTTGGTCCATCCAACTCAAAACATTGGATAGGTACTCCATTGTAGAAATCTTTAAGCTTTTTTTCTCTTCATATGACTTGCCCTTTGAGTTTATTCTCCTATACTTGAACTTCCTTAATCATATACTTTTAGAAAATTGATGGCAATGTTACAATAACCAACATACACATAAAAGGAATAGACATTTTACCAATTATGAAGGTTCCATTAACATTGCCAATGAACTCAATACCATCCCAACCTATAGATTTAATGGACTCCAAAGTTATATTTACATGAGGTGGTTTAGAATAGAAAATCTTATAGTCAAACTTGTCAAACTATTAGCCAAGTAAATTTTCTATGGCTTCCCTTCTAAATTTTTTGTTAGTTATCTTAGTTTATTTCTTTTCATTAGTAATCCTATTTGCCATTGCCATCTATCTTTCCAACCTTTGCTTTTGTGTTCTCATAAGACATTGTAAAAACTTTTTATATTGGACAATGTTCCATTTAAAACAAGGTTCACCATAGGAGGTGCATCAAATATTGATTGCTTCTTTTTAAAATTTATCGTGTCCATGTAAGGACTACAAAATTGTTTAACTTGATTAGCACAACTATGACATCATTGAATGGAATAACTCTTCTCAACTTAAATCAACATATGTTCAACTAAATCTTATGAAATACTTTCTCTAGATTACTCCCCTTAGGTTTCTGTAATACTTCCTTTTTATCTTTGAGGGTGATAGGAATTCTTTTAGTATATAATTTTAGATTAGGAATTAGGAATTTGTTATTTTTTTAAGTATTTTTTTTATTTTGGAATAGGTCATTTATGTCTCTTTATTGCTTTTATAGGAAATTCTCAAAAATGAGTTTAATTGCAATTTTTAGTAGGGTTGCATAGGTTATTACATGGCTCATGCATTGGACCATGTGGGGATACAAAGTTAACCAATCAGCAGTGCAGATCAAGACAATAGTTAAGCTCATAGGCAAATGCATGGCTCATACATTAGGTCATGCATATCATTTAGGACAAAATGCAAAATGTAGGAGAACATTTCTTTTAAGCAACAAAAGAGACTTAAATGATTCATTCATTTTAGGCAAACAAGAGGTAGATTTGGAGAGAAGAATTTGGATCTATCATGAACTTCAAGTTTATGAGTGAATTTGGGAGATTTTAGAGAGTTTTAGGATTCATTATTTTAGGGCAACATTATTCTTTGGGATTTTTCTTCTTCTAATTTCAATGGGTTTCTTCAATTTTGTTTCTTCTTCTTGTCTTATAATGAACTAAATTTCTTATTCTAAGGATTAAGGCAAAAACCAAACATTTTTTCATGATTATGTAAAGAGATTTGTGTTTCAATTATGTTGGATTTGCTTGATTTATTGTGTTTGAGCTTAAGTTACTTAGATGTATGTTGGCCACATATGTTTAAGGTTTGAGATCCTAGATCATGAAGCGAAAATGGAAATCTAAGGTTAATCATAACATAATAAACTAGAGAATTAATGCGATGAGAGTAGGATTAATCTTAGAGATGCTCAAGATATGTTCACGAACCTAATGCATTGTTAATGAGTTTTGCGACTATGAGAGTAGGCATAATCTCAATAGTGATAGATCTAATTTTTCTTGTAAGAGATTATTGGGTAATTTAGGAAATCCATCTTAAAGGAAAAATTCATTCACTTGAGAAATGAATTCTTTATGTAATTATGAAGAATATTGAGGTGTAACCCAAATTCCCTAGAGAACTTTTGCATAAGTGTTGCTTTCATTTAAATTTGGTTCTTAATTTATTTTAGGACTTTTCAAAATTTTGATTAAATATTCTTTCATTATTTGATTGCTAGATAATAAGGAAATTTAGTTATTTGGTACTTATAAATTTCAATCCTTATGGGAATGATCTCTACTATTCATTATATTACTTAAAGTGAATTGCGCACTTGTAAGAGTTTTACACACAATAGAGGGTTGACTTTAAATCAAAACAAATAGTATTAATGGATGCCATAAGCAAAAATAAACCCCCTCTATCTACCAGCATTATCTTTTTCTCTTCAAATAATTTAAGGATCCTTTTAATAATCTTATGTTACACTGCATTCTTGAAACTCTGATAGCATTAGTTGAATATTTCCTTGAATTATGATACTTACAAAACTCCTTACAGTGGTTTCTTTTTTTTGGCAAGGAATATATAATTTTATAGGAATAGTGATAAACTTCTCTTTAATGAGGAAATACAAAATCTCCTTCATCTTTCCAACATAAAAATATATATTGTGATTGAGCATTATTAACTTGAGATTTCCTCCACATGTCTAGGGTTTTCTTAACCAATAATAGGCAAACATATGATTTGAAATAATTAATGTTAGATAGGGATATGTCATGAATATTCACCTTATAGAAATATGTTCCAATTAATGCCTTCTTCATTTTGTTTTCTTCCTTTAACAATTCTTCATATTTAGTAACTATGGCTGCCAACTCATTAAAATCTCTAAATTCCATCGCTTAAAATTTCTTTTGCAATATCTAGGACACTCTACACTTATCGACATATTTTACTCCAAGTGAAAATATTTTCACCAATTCTTCTTCTTTTGTAATCGGGTGATAAATAAGTTAGAAATTTTTTTAATACATTTAAGTCTTTTTTGACAACTCCATAATATAGACTTCTAGCTTGGCTCTAAAGAATTGAGTATGAAATTGTTTTTTCCATCTCCAACTAAGTAAAGATGGAATTTCATGAGAGTGTGGATAACTAAGTAAAGGCAATTCCAATATGTGAATTTAGAAGAAAACCTTAACTTGCAATTAGTAAAGTTGTCAAAGTTCACTAATGCACCAATTAAATTTAAATCTAAAAAGGTTCTCAATAATTGATTATTTACCTTCATTTGAAAATAATGCAAACTTAAGAATATGATAATCCTTTAGTTAAGTGTTATCTTGAATAATATGATCAGAATAAGGTTTGTGAATATAAGATGACCAATCTAGTGAAGGCTTGGTCTGTATAGCTTTTTCACCACTTCCCTTACATCATCTTCATCAATATCAACTTGAGGATAATGCACATGAGGAATATTGCCTCTAGGAACTTCATTTTTAGGTAACTCTTAAATGATTCAATTTTACCTTATAAAGGTCAAATAGTTAGATTAGTTATATCATGAAACTACAAGGAAGCTACAAACCTATTATTAGTTGTGAAGCTCTAGCAAATCTTGTTAGCATGGACAGAGATAAGGCAACCCAAGAAGGGAAAGGTGTAAGCATCAAATTCTAGATCTCTAAATATAAAGCTCAATGATGAAATCACTAAAATAAATCCTCATAATGTAAAAGGGAATTGCCTAAGTAAAAGGATGAAAAACCCTAGGAAACCTTAAAGAAGCCCAAAACTAAGCCTAAGATCAACTCTCAAACCAAACTTAAGGACCAAACCTAAACCCATCCTAGGGCTGCCAGCCAAGTTTAATGGATTGTACAACCCATCAAGCAAGGTTGTACAACCCTCAATTGAAGGTTATACAACCTACGCTAAGGTTGTACAACCTTCTTAAAACCCTAAATTAGGGAATATTCTATAACTGGTCCCTACTTTACACCCCAAGGCTGTACAAACCTAATAATAAAATGTATAGCCTTCGCATGGCTGTGCAGCCCACATGCAAACCCTAATTCTATTATATTCATATCCTTCTCTGTGATTGGATACGTAACTATTTCTAACACTGTGCACTTACCCAATACCTACAAATACTCCTCAAAAGAAGAGGAGGCTTAGAAACCCTAACCAAACTCTGATAAAATCAATTCTCAAACATATAAAACTCAAACCCTAACCTCACCCTACCTTCTCCAAGGTAGAACCAGGCCTTTATCTTTGCATTTGTGCATTACCTTAAGCATTTTTAAAGGATATTAAACTTATTACATGCTTCTAAGGGCAAAGACATCATAAGAACACACACAGGATCCCCTTTCCCCTTTCTTTTCTCTCCCTTTCTCTCTCATTTTCTATTTCCATAACTAAAAGAATGAGGGTTGTACAACCGTGTTGGTAGGATGTACAACCTAGGTTCCCTACAGTGCAATAAAAAACCTTCTTCTTTTTTCTTTCAATTTTCTTACTTTTAAAGGTATGTTTTGGGATATTTAGTGACTCTGATGACAGAATAGGATGTGGTCTAATGACTTAAGACCCCTGTTTACCCCAAAAATGAAGTCTTGTTTGTTTCTTAAATGATTTATATTACCTTTCTATCTAAATGCTTTTGTTTTCTTACTTTTCCTTTGTGTTGAAATCATGTTCTAGTCTTGTTCCAAACATTGAGAGGAAATGATCAAGTGAGGAACTTAAGGTTCTCTTGACTATGAAAGCCTTTTTGAGGTTGGACTTCATGTTCTAGTTATGTGAATAGTATTTTTTATTCTTTGATTTCCTAGTTTGATATGGGTATTCTAACTTCTACCATGTTAGGTTTTGCCCTAAATGCTCTAAATCTTTGTAAGCAAGATGAGGGAGGGTTCAATAACCCTAGGACCTCATTTAGGACTTTGCCTCTAAGCTATCTAATGCCTTTCAAATGATTAACATGGTGAATGTGTGTGTGTATGTGTTCATTCCCTTTCTTTTATTTATGATTCAAGCATTTGTACATGCATATTGCAAGCTATATATTTTTCTTTGTGATGGTAAAATGTGATGACCATGGACTTAGTCACATGTTAGGTACCTTGATTATGGAGTTATGGTATGGTGACCACTTTATATCTTGTTTGCTTTTCTTTACTCACTTTGTGTTCTCTTTACTTGTTTATTATTAACTTGACCCATTGCTAACTTGTTTCTTCTTTTGGGTGTAGGTGGTTACTTAGGATTAGACCATGCATTTAATCTTAACCACTTTTCTAAAAGGATTATATGATTATGCATGGTTACGCTTTATATGGATGGATGATAATGTATGTGAAAACCCTACGCCATGTCACATGACCCCCTCCCCATTATGGATGATTATGTGTGTGGATGGATAATAATGCATGTGAAGACCCTATACCATGATGAATTATCCCTTTTCCCTTTTAAGTTGATGAGTTTATTTGTTGAATTGAATCTCTTTTAGATGTATGCTTAAGGGCGATAATTGAACTAATCAATAACTCGACTAAAATTTTAAAAGTGAACCAAAGATACCCGAAGGCCAAATCTCAATATCTGGGTAGTTTAGGGGTATCTAACCTCTTCCTTAAGTCGTATCAAATTTTTGAACTTGATCTCTGATGGGGGAAGACAAAATAGGCCTTTTAATTGACTTAGATTAGATTTAGATTTTGCCTTCCTTGGATTCTTCTCTGGACCAAAATCAGATGGCAATTCCAAATTTCCTAGGGATGGCACCAATGTACTATCCCACTTTTGGTCCCCTGATGACCACCATTTTGGACTAAGGGCTTTGAAATTATGCAAGGCCTAAAATGACCCACCGATGATCCAATTACGTGCTACGATTAGGGGTTATTATCAATATATGACCCTCATCCTCTCAATCACTTGATGATTGATAAAAGGATGGAGTCGCAAGCAAGATTTCACTAGTTCGAGTAAAGCCCGAGGCTCTTATAGGGGATAAATTAGGTTGCAAATAAAAACACAAAAAATGTGGAAGCAACAGACACAAATCAACACAGATTTATAGTGGTCCATCAATGTGCTTACTTCACTCCCCAAGCTTTCACTTAGGCCTTTCTATTCTTTTTCAAGGCTAAAAAAAAAAACCTTCCTTTTTTAGGCTAAGGAACATCCTTCCCTTTTTCCAGGCTCATGGACAACCTTTACAATTACTTTATTTCAACAAAGGAATAAGAGAGTCATCCCAACCCTTAGCATTTTTCTAAGGCACAATACCAACTATTTAACCACTAGCAAAAAAGGATCCAAGTATTGTCAATGCCTTTCAAAGTAGGCAGCAATTGCACTTTTAGTGCTCAAGAAAACCTACTCTCAAAGAGTTACAAAATAATCCTCACTCTACCCAAATTAAAGTAACACTAAAAGGTTTGCACAAATAGCTTACTAGATGTTCTCTTAAGTTTTTAACCTTTTTTTAGTCTTCATAAATGTTGCTTATATAGCCAAAACTATAAACTAGCCATTGAAATAATTGATATTCAGTCTAATAGTTTTTCTGCAAAACTAGCTATTAGAGATCACAACACCCATTGAATCTGAGCAATGCCCATTGAACTTGTAACGGATAGCTCCAGCGCTCGTTATTCATCCTTTCATGTTCGTTGGGTTTGACCTCAATGCTCGTTGTTAATTTACAGAAAGCATTAACTTTATGTTATATTTTTCAAACACTTCATAAATGCTTTAATAGCTATTGGAGAATTCTCAATGCCCGTTGGATATATACCCTTTAATGCCTATTGAGATATGAAATGTGCCTCGTTGGAGGGTCTAGAAGCTTTAGCTCAATCTAGAGTGTTTCTCCAACCCCCATTTGGAGTTCTAGTGAGTTTTGCTCAATTTAAGGCATTTTGTCCAATGCCTATTACGAATATGCAACACTTGTTGTGAGAGCAAGATCAACGTCTATTGCAAAATCTCAACACTCGTGGCGAGGTCTAGAGAGCACAGCTCAAAATAGAGCACTTTTCTAACACCCGTAGTGAGTTTCTCAACAATCGTTGGATGGTCCAAAACACTTTAGGAATTTGAGCACTTGTTTAACACCATTGTGAATTTTTCAATGCCCATTGAAAATTGTTCAATGCTTATTGCATTCACTTTCCCCTTTTAACATTTGTTGAATCTGTTCATAGGCTAGGAAAAAAAATACTATAACACAAACATTAGAACTTCTCAAGGTTTTGTAATTATTTTGTTATCATTCAAAACACATCATTCAAAGTAGAGGAGTGAGATCAATTCCTTAGGGTCACATGTTCTCCAAGAATTCTCCCTTTTGACACGATAAGTCTATGATTTTTTATCCTGTGGTGAGGAGTTTGATACTTTTCCTCATTTTGTTGATATGGACCCACAAGCTCTTCCATCATTTATTTAGCGGGCCTAGATATAGTGTCTGCTTTAATACTTGATTAAAGTGCTTGTGGATATAATTTCTTCAATCTTTTCAATCAAGGTTGTTATAGACTTATTGAATGCTTTAAGTTCTCAAGCATGTTTTGCTTATCTTTTAATACTTTATATTTCACTCTCCTCTTAGCTTCCTTAGAATCTCTAACCTATTAGTCTTTATTACATTTCCTCGAACTTTAGAGTTTATCTATAGTAATTTGATTCAAACAAATCAAAATAAAAAAAAAATAAAGGCTTTTCACATGGAATCCTAATAACAGGTCTTATTATGAGCTATTGGACTTTCTCATCCTAGATTTGAACTTCTTGAGTAGTTGGATCATTCTCAAGATAATGTTTAATATACTCCACCAACTAAAGAACATGCACACTATGACTTCCTGCTATAGTGGGTTCCTTCGCATCCTAGGACCTGAAAACTTCTTTTTCTAATAAATAATGAGTTTTTTTTTTTTTAGAAAATCTTAATGAGATGTGTCCCACTAAGCATGCTAAAAATAATATATTTGCATAAATTCCAGCCCTTTCAGGTGCAAAAACGATCATTTTGTGTGCCAAATATGATTTATTTGTATAAATTTTGGTTCTTTCTCGTGCGATCATGGCACTGAGCATGTCAAAAGACTTAAAACCTAATAAATTCATTTTGACCTCTAATAAGAAGATTGTATAGACAGTAAAGAGATCTAGATTACTATGGATTCTTAACTCTACTGGTATAGTTTCGCTAAATCTCAATGAAATGATACTAATTAAATGAGCTAAAAAAATTGATTGATCTTTTATCTAAAACTAATTAATAAAGCAATAATAAATGAGTTGATAATTTGAGTAAATAAACAATAAGAAGGAAGAGATAATAATGATGAATATGATAGCCAAAGATTTGATTAATTAAAAAGAACAGTAGTGTTTAATCATCATTATAAGTTAGAAGAATAATTTTAAGCTGAAGACTTGAAGATTGAATAGCTCCTATAACTACAAAGACTAAAGATTTTGAAAATTATTTGAGAATTTACTAACTATTTATCCATTGATTGATATGTTTTGATGATTTGGTTGTTGAGTTCTGTGTATGAATGTGTGTTCTTTTCCTACAAAGGGCACCTTCACTTATAGATACTTATTGTTTGGTGACCACTCTTCATGCTTGATGATCAAGTCTACTTGACATTCAAGTTTCTGCCATCCAGCAATTTTATATGCTTTTTTTTTTCTTTGATTTTACACTATTCATCAACTATAAATTTACTCTAAGATCCACTTTAGTATTTAGTATTTATCACGCGCTCTTATTCTCTCATAGCTCCACTTAATTCCATGCATCATGGGTGATAGTTTTATATCATATCTAATGAGGTTTGAGAATTAGACCATATAATTTATATGGGCTTAAGCCTAAATAATTTTCAATGTAAACAATAACATCTTGGATACTATTTATAACATGTGTACTATTATCTTATTTATATTATTTAATGTATTTATAATTTCCATTAGGTACCATTTAACACTTATCAAATAACATTAAAAAAAGTTAATGTGAACTTAATATTTAGCATTTATTTATTGGACATTTATATTATATGATTAACATATAATATTTTAATAAAATACATTGTAATAAATATACTAAAAACTAAATATGCAAATGCACAATTTTGCTTTTAATAAAATTTGATATTTTAAGTTTAATAAATATGTGCTACATTTATAATAAATGAGATTTTTCTTTTAAATTTTTATCTTCATGCATAATATTGTATTAATAGATTAAGTAATAAAAAACTCTCTCGTCAAAAAATTTATATAAAATACTAGCATCCAAATATTAATATTATTTATACTTAATAAAAATGTAAAATTAATTTACAATAGTTTTGTTATTTTACATTTTAAAAATAATTTACATTTTATAGTTTATGTTTATTACATTTTTTATATAGAACAATAAAATTTTAAAAAGTGATTGTGACAGAAAAAAATATCACATCAATTAGAAAAATAAAGTTAATGAAGTTTAAAAAATTACATTGAAATAGATTTAAATTTTCATGGTTTGGCATGTAATTAAAATTTTTTTATTGTTTTATTAATAAATTCAAATTATTATTGAGTATATTGCAATTTCATTTTTTTTATTTCTCATTATCATTTAAAAAAAAATTTCCAGTTTAGGTTCTAAAAACATCAGATTTGAATAAAAAATTATTTTTAAAATTTCTTTAATTTAAGTATCATAGTGAGGAAATATTACATTCAAATAATTAAATTATAAAACAAAAGTAAACTGATTTTTAAAAATATGTGTTATTTATGTATATGCGACTTTGATCAAATGAATTCTATATAATTTATTTTACTATCTATCAAATATTCAATAGATATTTTTAAGTAAAATAAAAAATAATATTTCAAAAGTTAAGCACAATCCTAACAAAGTAGTGGCATTATTATATAGGTCAGTATATGACCACTATTTGCAAAATATTTGTATTTTAATCATAATGAAATCGAAAGTGCTCTAACCTCATCAACCCCATGCTATTGACCAGCAAGATAAACAAATTGATTAGTTGCTAATCAGCTTAATTATAGAGTTGAAATTCTTCATGTTAATCTTTAAACCTAACCACTATCTTAGATTAAAAAATTGTTTCCATTTCCTTCTTAATGGGATAGGATCATAGAACAAAGCTAGAAATTATAATATATAGGCTTTGACCTCTGCTATAATTTTTTATAGTTTTCAAAAAGCAAATTTTTAATTTAATTTAACTTGTTCATAACCTATTTTAAGTGCCTAAGAATGAGAAAAGATAGAAGTTAATTCACATTTTCAACATTTTCTTTCATTTTATAATGATTTTTAAGTCTGATTATCGATATTCACTTAAACTTTTTAATTGATGTCAACGTTTAATAAAGTCTGTCACATTTATTACCATATGTTAAAATTGTATACATGTATTTGATAATTAAATTTTCCTTGATAAAACATTCTTAAAATAAATTGAAATTATTACAGTGTAAAACAAATACTTAACCACTAACGTTTATATATATATATATATATATATATATATATATATATATATATATATATATATATATATATATATTTATATATATATAGTTGTAGTAGAGTTTTATTAAATGTCAAAATTATATATAAAAAAAAAATAAAACAATATAAGAGTATATGAGGATTTAAATTTAATTATTTAATTGGTTAGTTCTAATATTTTACTCATTAAATCTATTCTTTCTTGGATGGATTTAACCTAATCCAATTTAATATCTGTCTGTCACCTAATAAATGTGATCTAAA